>JAGSMP010000585.1:0-90000 GCA_029286625.1 Parnassius orleans
GCAAAGGTGTCCATGACGGTTATTTCCTCAACATAGGCTGGCAGAAGAGACGTGGCCTCACTGGCAGGACCCTTAGTTGTAGTAGCCATCTCGCTAATTAGGTAGTCCTAATGTTAAAAGGCAAGTGAGTACAAATTATCAAAAAACAAGTGTTTATATCTCGAAGGAGATGTCACTGAGGGGTGCTTCCTTCAGAAAGTCTGCACTAATAGCTAGTGGTGGTATCATTTTAGAGTTACAAAGTTCATAAAAATAAGAGTCAGTTTTCAACCATATGAAATCGACAACTTAGTCCTAGGGCGTGGGGTGGTGGGTGGGGTTCTAAGGTCCAACAGACAATATATAATATATGTTATTTATAATATATATACAAAACTTTTTAACTACTTGACGAAATTTTAAAATTTTGAGGCTTTATAGTCTATGAAATTCACTGTCTATTGACACAATTGTTAGCAATTATTTATAAAGAACAATTAAACAAATATTGAATGACCCTAATTTTAATGTAATTGTCTTGTGAAACGTACATCTAACTTTAATAAACGTAAATCGGATTCCTTTTATCTTTGAATTTCAGTAAGATTTTTATTGTAATAATTTCGGATTTGATTCCTTAAAGAAAATATAAAAATCTCTGCAACCTCAGCTGGATTTCATTCGGTTATGAGGTGTTAGAGTATAAGAAACTTTAGTGTTTATGTAAAGGTGTGGTGCAAGTAGGTACTAAAATGATTATTAATACGACAATTAGTTGTAATTTACGGACAGACTAAAATAAAAGTGATATGATGTAATCTAAATTGTATTATTTGCTAACAAATCAGAAGTGGGATAATATCGAGTTAAGATAACTCGGTACTTCGGACTCATTATGCAAAAAGATAAATTAGTAAGTTTTGTTTCCCTCTACTTTAGGACCAGTAATATTTTATTTACATCTACCCATATCATTCATTGTTGATTTTTGGCAACTACCACCAATATTCAAGCGCGACTCAAATTGGTAAATTATGTCAGTTTTTTTTCCTTCTTTTTTTGTATATATACTAACATCTTCAGTCAACAATTTGGCTCCACTTAAGCATACTAGCCAAACTGTATCCTCTACTTATTTTGTATTCAGAATTAAATAAAAAGGAAAACAGACGGAAACCTACTATTTGCTACTACTCGACTCAATTAATTATTCCTCCATATTTTTCTTCTTAATTTGTAATTACATGGACAATGTTTTCGTACAAGGTTTTACGACTTTTGTTCTAAACTAAAAACGAAACATCGTTATTACTATACATTAAACATTTTGCTTTCTAGTCTTCTGTTAACTTTTCAGTGATAAAAACATGAGACGAGACCTACGATCTCGTAAGCGTATAAACACGAGACCTCGCCCGAGCTCGTCACCAATGTCGTCTAGCAGTGAGACCGAGCGACAGTCGAAGATGTCGATCTTACTGCAGCACCACTCGACGCGAGCGCTTACGATCCAGCGGGCATAGTGGTTTCGGCTGTTCGCTGAATAAGCGCAGTGCCTCCAGGCGTATGCAGCGTGACCGAAGTCCATCCAAACGTACGACGCAATCCATCGAGTTCGATCCGTTTAAGAGTAATCAAACCGTTGATACCTGGATTGTTAGGGTGAATGAGTGTGCGGCTATTTATCAGTCAGAACGTCAGGTAATCCGTTATGCTCTTCCGAAATTAGTTTTTTTTTTAGCACAAAAATGGTATCAAGGTTTGCAAAGTTTAATGTTTTCTTGGTCTGAATGGTACGAAAACTAGGTCAGCGTTACCCAAGAAATCAAAATTATGTCCAACTGTTGACAGAAATGCTTGCGTATAGGGATCGATTTGATAAGTCTTTAGAAGAGTATTTTTATGAAGATATTGTTTTACTGAACAGATGCTTATTAATATTTGGTAAAAATGCTAAAGATGCATTGAGGACAGGTTTGTTAGAACAAATATTGAAGCGGCTCAATGTACGGAGCCAGATAAATTATTAATGTTTTTCTAAGAAATGTTAAAACTGTTAAGAGACCTAAAATGCACCACAATTCAAACAAGCACTTCTGACAACAAACTGATACCATGTAGTTCTGATGTTAAAACTGTACCAAAATGTTATAACTGTGGAAGGATACCCATATTTTAATTGTAAACATCCTATTAAAAGGTGTGATACGTGTTATAAGATAGGTCATTTAACTGATAGTTGTCCGAAACAAGGGTCCGCCAACACTAAGACTGTAGTATTTATATCCAAAAATATTCGTTATGATTTAAATTATTATAATCAACCAAGTTTAAGAATGTCTAAGAGTTGAACTGTTTCATAGGTTTGGTACCTAGTCAATGTACCACATTGAAGGAATCTGTGTTAAAAGTCTAGTTAGTGAAATGTCTCGGTATGTGTGAAGTCGAAATTGAAGTTGATCTTGTTAAGGCTACGGTACAAGTTTACATTATGGCAGATGAATTACTAAGAGTTCCGTTACTGCTGATACAAACGTATACTTAACAATATCACATAGTTATCTATAAAAATAGGGATAGCTTAAAAATAATTTCATGAGATGGACAAAAGGTAACTAAGGTTTTGCGGTACGTTGTTGAATCTACCTCAGTTGCTTTTGGTTATAATGAAATATATGTCTACTCATCTCCAAACTATAAGGGGCAGTTATTAATAGAAGCTAATAGTTGTCAATTACCTGAATATGAAGTCATTTAGTGTCATACAACAAAAAAATGGTCAGGGACGAGTAGTGATTAAATGTGTATCTTCAACTTTATATTATTTAACAAAGAAATATGCTGCTGGTTCAAGCTTGAACATAACTTTGTTACGCCTGTTACATTAGTAGAAAGGGACAATTTCTTTTTGTATTGAAAATGGGCCCACCACCGTAACCAGGCGTAATTTAATGAAACACATTTCTATTTATTCCTTATAACCAATAGATTACAATAGTAATATTAGTTTAACCGTATCTAACGGGAATACTGAGAAATTAACAATTAAAATATGAATATCACAATAACCTAAAAACAAACAAAAACCGGTTGTCTAGTAGTTTTCACCGGTATTTTATGTTAAAATAGTGCACTGGTCATTAATTAATAGTATGAAAGAAATTTGTAGGTACATTCAGTATTTATGGGTACTTTAACACTTTCACTGTCCGGTTTTAAGACATAATAGTAAGACAATAGCAATGACCTATATGTAGTAAGGACAGCGAAAGGTTAGGTTTGATGGAATAAATATATGTGGCCATACCTCAATTTCGCTACATAAAATCGTTCTTATACTTAGCTAGACATCAAATCCATATTATTAATAACGTTACAATAACTACAGACATTGAATTATAAGATTAGTTTATTTTCTAATTGATTCTTTAGATTAGTCCGTGCGTCGGTGAGTCTTCTCGCTTAATAGAAGTATAAGCAATAGTATGAGATATATAGTATTAAATAAGATTCCGTATATTCTTAGGAGGATCCTTATTGATTTTGTTATTGAACTCTACACTGTTTAAAAGTAATTTATTTTTTTCAAAAAAAATATTTAATTTTGATGAAAGAAAATAAAACTCTCATGAAGCATGCATTCTGGATTTTCCAGTTATTTTCAAACTTTTAGCGCCCAAGGAGACTAATTTACGATAGAGGAGCCTCATTTACATTTAAACGATTCAATGAATGTTTAGACTCGTTAGGTGTCAAGCAAGTGCTAATAGAACTGTATAACCGCAGAGTATTAGCTTCTTTAAAATTTTGGCAAGCCTGAATATTTATGGGACAAATGTAAGGTGACATTCAATGGAGATTAAATAATACAACAAATTAGACAATTGGTAAAACTCCGCAGAAGCTATATTCGGTATTAAAACAATAGGAACTAACGATTCTTTGTGCAGATGAATGTCTTAAATTATTCCGATAATAAAATGCACGATCTATTAAATGAAATATCGCGATGAATTAAAATTGAACCAACAAAACAAAAGGAGCGTTTTGATAAGAACCGGAAAATCGTAAAGTTCGTTGTAGGTGATTTAGTTAGAACAGAGAGAGATTCCTTCAACGGGTAAAAGCAGAAGATTTATTTCTAAACTGTACAGTCTAATCGTAGATGTAAAGTTTTAGACAACGATAGATATGTAGTCGAAGATACACCTGTGTCCCGCAAGGGTAGACGTTTTAATGGTATATTTTCAGTTGATAAAATACATCCTTGGTTGGTTTTTTAACGAAGCTAATGAGTAGTATACTCAAAGTTGAGTAAATAAATAAGTATATGATTACAAATATTATTTTATTAGTGTTACAATGATCATTTCCTTTCTTTATGTAATGATTTAAAGTAAAAAATATTTTCATTTAGTGGTAGATAAAAAAATACTATTAAAATAATTTTAGTTGTAAAAAAAAACAATCCTGATATTATTCTTTATGAAAACAAAAGTATATTATTTTTGCTTAAAATAGTAATATATATTAATAAATATAATAATAATTTATTAGGAAAATGAATATTGAAGACATGAATGGGGCTTCAGTATTCTTTCCTTACTATTTCTTGCCTGTTGAGAACATGAAGGGTCTCATGCAGGTGAATATTGAAGACATGAAGGGCTTCAGTATTCTTTCATTACCTATTTCTTGCCTGTTGAGAACATGAAGGGTCTCATGCAGGTGAATATTGAAGACATGAAGGGCTTCAGTATTCTTTCCTACCTATTTCTTGCCTGTTGAGAATCATAGGGGTCTCATGCAGGTGAATATTGAACCTGAAGGGCTTCAGTATTCTTCACCTATTCTTGTCTGTTGAGAACATGAAGGGTCTCATGCAGGTGAATATTGAAGACATGAAGGGGCTTGTATTCTTTCCTTACCTATTTCTTGCCTGTTGAGAACATGTAGGGGTCTCATGCAGGTGAATATTGAAGACCTGAAGGGCTTCAGTATTCTTTCCTACCTATTCCTTGTCTGTTGAGAACATGAAGGGTCTCATGCAGGTGAATATTGAAGACATGAAGGGCTCAGTATTCTTTCCTTACCTATTTCTTGCCTGTTGAGAACATGGGGTCTCATGCAGGTGAATATTGAAGACCTGAAGGGCTTCAGTATTCTTTCCTACCTATTCTTGTCTGTTGAGAACATGAAGGGTCTCATGCAGGTGAATATTGAAGACATGAAGGGCTTCAGTATTCTTTTCCTATTTCTGCCTGTTGAGAACATGGGGTCTCTGCAGGTGAATATTAAGACCTGAAGGGCTTCAGTATTCTTTCCTTACTATTCCTTGTCTGTTGAGAACATGAAGGGTCTCATGCAGGTGAATATTGAAGACATGAAGGGCTCTCAGTATTCTTCCTTACCTATTCCTTGCTTGTTGAGAACATGAAGGTCTTATAGATGTATATTGAAGACACGAATGGGGCTTCAATATAGTTTGATGTAATTTCATTAATTTAAAATAAAGTGTAATATTACAAATAATACTAATTTAATATGGTAATACATTTTTTATTCCACTGGGACGTGAAATGTCAGGAAAGGCCGATTGTTAGCAATTATTTATAAAGAACAATTAAAAATATTGAATGACCCTAATTTTAATGTAATTGTCTTGTAAACATACATCTAACTTTAATAAACGTAAATCGGATTTCCGCTTTTGTATCTTTGAATTTCCAGTAAGATTTTTATTGTAATAATTTCGGATTTGATTCCTTAAAGAAAATATAAAATGGCTGTCACAACCTCAGCTGGATTTCATTCAGTTATGAGGTGTTAAGAGTATAAGAAACTTTAGTGTTTATATAAAGTGTAGTGCAAGTACTAAGTGAAAGTGATTATTACGACAATTAGTTGTAATTTACGGACAGACTAAAATAAAAGTGATATGATGTAATCTAAATTGTATTATTTACAACACAATATAATAATAATAACAGGTTAAAAAGAGTATCCCTTCAATAGATATTATTTTTGAGAAAATAAAATACCTTAATGAAAATATGATGAAAAGTCCATTTTTGTCAAAACGGTGCAAGTGCGGGACAATCTGGTTATATTGCCGTGTTCACCTGATCATTGTCCTTCATAATTCGATTTCAAAACCAGCCCCACGCTTCTGGTTTCCAAGATGGCCGACCACGTGCTTTATGGAAAACTGCTGGAAACTCGATTTCGCCTGCTAAGAAAATTCTCAAATTTTCTACACGCTTAGACCTCACATATAGTCAACAATTTCACTAATAAAAAAACTATACGTCCTCGATCAAAAATCGGGCGTGGGCCAGAAAATGTTAATTTTGAGTCACTTTTTCACACATGACTTTTTCCGCGGAAGTCTGAGCTTCACGCGGTTTTCACCAT
This sequence comes from Parnassius orleans, assembly GCA_029286625.1. Lineage (NCBI taxonomy): Eukaryota > Metazoa > Arthropoda > Insecta > Lepidoptera > Papilionidae > Parnassius > Parnassius orleans. The sequence continues at coordinate 6,394 of JAGSMP010000585.1, forward strand.
GATGTAGAGCATCAAATTTCGCTTCTTTTGATATATAGAGCGTCACTCTTGCACAACTTTTTACCACATTTCCGAATTTTACTCGACGGAGCTCAAGCGTTGAACTGTTGCTTTTTTGAATTCCCACGCGTGGCTATTTCAAACTTATTAGGTATATTCTTGTACGGTATTAAAAAAATATAAATGTACGAAGTATAGAACACAAAGTTGTGTTTTTTTACAGTTAGGTGTTTCAAATAGTAATTATTTATTTTGCCTTTGAAAGTAGTTTTGTATTTGCTTAAGGTAAAGTAATAAGAGTTCTAACAGTTATCAAATAAAGAGGACACTTATCCTTGTAGAGTCGTCGACTGCTGCAAGACTTCGTTATTAAATTTGTGAACACTTCCTTATATAGCGTGGAAAAGTTTAATTTTATATATAAGGTTTTTATCATGTTAAACAAGTAAAACGTGAACCTTGTTTCCAATTTATTTTTCAGAACATGATATAAAAAAAGGCTCGAACAGAGTGCAATGCTCGTGTAAACTTGACAAGTTGGTTTTGTGTTAGTCCTCGTATGCACTCTTGACCTACCACAGTTAAATAAATAAATACTTAAAACTATTGTTATTCAACAATAGAAGGACCTTTAGTTTTACAAGTGTCAGGCAAGCTTCGACAAAATTAAACTTTGGGTCCCTTTGACACTTATTCGTGGTAGTAATTCTGTCTGTGTTCCGCGATTAGATTTGTCTGTTGAGATAAGGTAATGCAATTATTATTTGGTTGCGTGGCATGACTTCGCTTGTAATCGGCTTAAGCGCTGGGGTTAACTGGACTCGGACTGTGTTGAAAATTGAAAAAGAAATTTAATTTTTAGTTATACTTTCATTCATTACAGTTTTACACGATCAGGCATTTTCATCAGTTGACTCTTACGACATCTATGATACGATATGGAGAGTGGTTTCTCTTATGCCGCTAATGTGGTGATGGCGACGAGAAAATAACGATGAGAACCGTCATTATTTTATCGTTAGTCGTAAAAAATTGTGATAAAATATTTTTTTGGAACGAAGGTCCTTATCGCACAGTACGAATTTGACGGATGGGGGCTAGGCAAGAAAAAGTGTAAGATTTTTCCGTCACGACCCCCTTTCTATAGTGCGAGCGAGATGGAAAAATATCCATTATCCATCTCCCTCACACTTTTTCTTATCATGCCATGAAAGAAGTATTATTTTAAATGACGCTTCATTTTAATAGACGTTTATCAATAATAATATACTACGAAAGGAACTTCGTTACAACCGAGTGTTCCACCATTCTTCCGAAGTTCCTTATCGCATGGTACGAATTTGACGGATGGGGGCTAGGTGAGAAAAAGTGTAAGATGTTTCCGTCACGACCCCCTTTCTATAGTACAAGCTTTAACTTAGGTTTAAAATTTGTATGTAATAAAGCAAACATTGATTAGAAAAGTATTTATTTATCTAAAACAATTATTTATAAGGGCTGCTCTTTCACTGACATCTTCAACTTCCGAAAAGTACACATCTTCATTTATTTCCACTGTTGGCAGCTCCACTTCTGAAGGAACTTCCTCTAAGTTGTAGTTCCTACAAATATTGTGCAACACTGCGGTGGCAATTATTATTGCCTGAACCTTAGGCAATGATAAACGTAGTGTTAATGCCACAACAGGGAAGCGACGCTTCCAGACACCAAATGTTCTGAGAAAAAGATAAAAGTATAATATTAGAATTGAGCTTTTTAAATGGATTATGGAATATCAAAAGCGCAAGGTTCAAAGCTCAATGACTACGAGTAGACTGTCATCTAAATAATTACAATGCAAACTTCATTCCCCATTTTCCCATCCTCATTTTATCTCCACTTCATATGGGTGGTCCCATATGAAGTGGAAGTCCATCTGAAGTCCATAATATAAAATATTTAATAAAAAAGCATCATTAAAGTAATTTCTCAATTGATAAAGATATATATAAGATGTTCTACTATATGAAAAAATATAGTAGAATAGAGAACCTCCTCTTTTCTGCTAAAAATAAAATGCCTAATACTTATACACTAATATCTAAGCAAAATAGCTACCTTTCAATAATATTCCCAGTTTTTATGTGTGCTTCATTATAGCGCTGTTCAGCTTCAGTAACAGGATTTATAAGGTGTATTTAGGTGTTAAGAAATATGGCCTGTTTGGGTGTGTGAGTGTGTCACCAAGCATCCAGCAGTTACCAAACAGACCTGCATCACATTGGGCTGTAAATAAAGACATATTTAATTAAGTACATTACGATAACATTGAAATAAAACAAAAGCAAATAAATCTATTAAACCAGTCAGAAACCAGGTAAACACGTTCATGAATTTCAAATCAGCATCACAGATTGCTTGGACATTTAAGGAAAAGTAACCGTTACGATTCCTAAATTCTTCACCAATTACATAACCCAGAACAAATCATAGTTAGTGTATCTTTTTATATAGAATAAAAGTGTCAAACAAGCATGCAGTTCACCTGATGGTAAGAAAATACTGTTGCCCATAGACCTACATCTGCTCTCCATTTAAAATTAAAATGTAAATGCATTGTCACGCCTGAGGATTAAGATAAAATGCCTTGTTATCACATTTTACACAGCATATTTAACACTGGTATTCTGTTTCTGTGAGTGTAGTTCTTCCCCTTTTGAGCCAACCTTCCTAACATATATGTAGAATAGTGTATGTTCTATTTATATATGATATTTATGAATATATATACAATTTTAGTCTGTATAATATTAGGAAATACTCACATGACGATTGGATTCGTATATGAGTGCAATCAATTTCAGCAAGAAGTCTAGGAAATCCTGCAATATGGTAGAATTTTTCAGCATTTTGTTGGTGCACTACAATGTATTCATCATACAAGTTGGCAATTGCTGGTGATATATCACGAACTATTCTGCCTGCTGTGGATATAGATACTCCAACAAAGTCCGCTACAGAAATTAGCATCGTGCCTAACGCATAAAATCGTAATGTTAATAAAAGTTGATGAAGTGGCGAAACCCCTATTGTTGCTGAAAATTTAATACCATATAAAGTTAGGTTAAGTACTATATTTTGAAAGTAAATTGCCTTGTTTAAATTAATGTTTTACATCATCTCCAAAATCATTTACCTTGTGGAGGTTACACGAATAAACGGCATCAATTTCATTACTAGCGAATTAAAAGCAGTTTTGGATAACCTAAACATGAACACGGCATCATCCAGACTCTGCATGTAGTTTATCCTTCTAATTTTTCGTGAAGAAGCGCGGTGTCTATCTTCAGCGTCGCTATCAGTATCCCAATCGGATAATTGAGCCAGCACCTCCAAATCACTGTCATCACTATCACTGTAAAATACCGATATTTCAATTTTCTTTTTAATAAAATTAATGCTGTGACGAAATCCCCGGTATTTCTTGGATTGCAATCCCGATCGTTTACACCGATCAAAACAAATGTCAAAATCGACAGATAGGTTATTAACACGCGCAAACTGTCATTTTCGAACAGAGGCCAATCGTTTTTCTGTGATCCGCCCTCTATAGGATAGATTGATTTTTAAGATAGCAAACTCAATGCATAGATTGTTTATTGGCACGCTTAACCCATAAAATAGATTAAAATATCAATCTTAGATAGCTAAAATTAGATCAGGATTGATTATTAATTTCGGGCGTAAGTCATTCAACGAGTGCTAAGACTTGTAGAATGACAGTATCGTGGTTCTGTCCGTTGTAGTAATTCTTCTAGTGCAGGCAAAGAAGATGGTGTCGTTGAGAGGCTGCTCTGAGTTACACTGAGATGTGTAGTGTTGCTGTTGGTTTGCATACTTTGGTGTTATCATGTAGTTACGTTACATTCCTCACGTTACACTACTGTGTAATTGTGACGGGGACATAATTACGGTATGGCCGAACTGTAATTGCTCTATACTGAGTGTATAGTGCAGTACGCTGTATATAGGCTCAAAGTAACTGGCCGAGTCAACTGACCTCTACAATTGAGTTATGTAAAGAATACTATTAATTATATGAAATTTATTTTTAGCGACAGAATATCGAAAGGATATTTTCAAAATCTCGATAATAATCTCAAAATTGCATACTTGAGTGTTAATTTTAACCATATTTTGTACTTAATCTTTACGGTAAATTTTGTGAGAGTGCGCAAATTAATTGTTAACGTGGTAAACAATCCAATGAAGTTCGAGGACATTTTAATTACACTTTCTAAACTTCTTTATGGAGCTAATGTTGACTTGCATACCATGTTAGTGACCCAAAAAAGTAGTCACTTAACTCGAACTTAAATTTTTAGTTTTAGTTTTTCATCAACCTGGCTTTTTTATATTGTGTGTAATATTTTAGTAACATTTGAATAGCAGTTTAAGATTATCAAATAAAATAATTAGATTTTATTATTTAAAAAAAAAACTCGAACTTTTTAACGAACGCTGATAATTTTCTCATAATTTTAAGAGACAAAATACTGAAAATAAGATGATACTCTAATTTGTTCTAATTAAAGCTAAGATTTCATTCCCTTGAGGATAAAACATTTCATTAATATAATATCTTGCTACGTTTCTTTTAATCACGGGTAGATATTACAAGAAGATGAGAGACGAGAAGATCGCAAATTAAGTTATTTAAATAATTGACATAGATTTTTGAAAAAGTTTTTATTATTGATAAGTTTGTATAATATCTCAGAGAATGCCAACGCAAATATCAAGATATATAAATGAAATGTTCGTCTGTGTTATAGAAGAATGAAAACGGCCTCTTTGAAATTGTAATACGGCCGCTCGACTGTATACATAAAATCTACATTCAACGCACGGCGTTTTAATTTAATTATATAGTAATGAAACAGAAACAGAAAAAGTCGTAATGTGTTAATGATAATATTTCAAGTCTTTTTAAAATTTTAATATTCAAACTAAAAAAAGTATCCCTAGTCAAATTCAATTTCTTAGCTTGGAAATTGTAACTTACACATTACTAATTTGGCTTTACTTTGTTATTATGGCGAAAATATAGGGAAAAATAATGCGTTCCGGGTTATGATAGGGATGCAATGCTATTGCATAGTGTTATAAATGATTACGGATGATAGAATAGATGGCTTCGATGTAATGAAACGAAAGAGAATAGCATCCCAGATGCAGATAGTGTGAGGCAGCTCCATTTCTTATTTACAACAGATTGCTAGCCGCCAGTGTGTATCAACATTGTTTTTCTTGGAGCTTTGTACCAGCAACCTAATTCATATTTATTAACGTCATTACAGCCCACCACAAGTACCCAGCTGCACATAGGCCTTCCTCAAGGAATACTACAAAGCATGATCCTAAGCCACCTGCATCCATCGAATTCCTACGCTCTTACCAGGTCGTCACTCTAACTAGTGGGGACGCTCTACTCTGCTGACCGGTATAAAGTCACTCATGAACCTTTCCTTCCTACCAGCTTTTAACACATGCTTTTAAATGTATGTTAGATTTATTTCTAAATTCATTATATTTCAGAAAAAATCTTTAATTTTATTATAGTTTGTATAGGCATTCGTTTTGTTTTAAAAATATAATGGATCTTTGAAATCTGAAATAAATTACTACTACAGTAGGGACGTCTTGCTTAATGAAGTTTCTTTAAATTATGTATCTATATAGACAGTTGATATTGACAAAAACTGAAATATTCCTCAAAATTGACTATTTCCTTCTCATTGTAATTTATGTTTAACAATATGAGTAAATTCAAAATTTTTTCAAGGAAGTTTCACACAGGAAAAATTGAACCCTTTTTGAAACGGGACTCTAATACAAAAACATAACACAAACTCTCACGACAACCACCAAGAGGGGTAGGCAGAGGTTACTCCCATTTCGCACGATCATGACACACCTCTCTAGTTTCTTGCACATCCATATAATAACGCTTAAATGCTCGTCGGTTTCGAAAACTTTAAACTTTCTCATCTCAAATATATCGCCAATTTGGTGGATAAACCTAGACTAAACTAGGGTGGCATTTGCTGACTCTACCAGTCACTGCTGCAACTTTGTCACTTTCCTTATTCATTCTTGCTACATGTTTATACCACCGAAACAGTTCTTTGTTAATCCTACCCACAACATCAACTCGGATACACTTTGATGTTTTAGCAGCGCGTTCAATAAAGTATCAAGAGAGCACCACAAGTGCATGCGTAATGCGTATACAGACCGGAAGACGCATTTACTCGTCCTACGCTATCTGTAGCTAGACTTGCAGGCAGTGTCAGAAACACACACACAACCAAACACAAACGGTAGTCTAATATTTAAGACGATGTAAATGGTGTTGTGATTTTTGCCAACATGCAATGGAGGATCGCGGCGAATTATTCGCTGAATATCCCTATCAAAAGAAGAATTGTTTTATTTTACGAGTATATTCTATTCCGATACCCATACTTGACGACTTGAAGATGACATATTCAGACGGTGGGAGCTTTAAACCGGCCCCCGTCTCGACCGGCTGACCGTGTAGCATTGGACTCCACAACAATTATAGGAGGCCTGCACCCAGTTGTGGGACGTTTAAAATCTGTTACTTTAAAATGTATTGTTAGCACCTCTGTGTATTTGATGATGCATCAATGGTATTCTTTCTAATATTTGTTCATTAATATGATCAACAGAAGAATTTCTTGGCGAAACTATTACCCTCTTGCACATCCATGTGTAATCTTTTTGAGAAATATTCTCAATTGCTGGGTAAACATTTAGAATCAAATCACAAAGACTTGTGATAGATTTTTCCAACTCATCTATTTTAATAAGGCCATCTTCTTCAGGTATTTTCCCATCACCTACTTATAATAAAAACTCGCGAAATGCGTAATACCTTCTCCTAAATGGGCTCTCATGTATGTTTTTAAGAGGCCTTAAGTATATCTGCACGTGTTCCTCTAGGCACATAAGGAAGAGTTTGATGAAAGTCACCGACAAACACGAAGGTGACGTCTCCCATAATTTTATCTGAACTTCTTAGATCTTTTAGAGTTCTGTCCAGCTTCTATATGTGAGCGGTGTCTCATCGTACATTCGTCCCACATTATGTGACAGACATGTTGAAAAGTTTACCCAGTGGCCCGTATTTTCGTATGGAACATACGGATTATTTCTGAATGGAGACAGTTTTGCACCACTAAAAGAAGTCGCGGCTATACCGGAACAAACCACCGCAAGAGCCAGTTTGCCTATAAAAATCCCGAATTCGGATACTTTTGACATGAAAATATACATATAAAGAAAAATAATAAAATATAAAAGATTTTTTTTATATTCTTTAGATAATAGTTAATAACATCCTCAAGCGAGAATAAAACAATTTTTTTTATACATCTTTATATATTTTTAATGAGTCAAAAGTATCCGAATTCGGATTTTTCAAACCTTCAAAATTCATCACCTGAAAATATTAACCCTATCGTAAAAATGATAGAACCTTTGTGTTTTATCAAAAAAATCCTGTTTGAAAATAACAATTCCTTGCAATTGAAAAAATCTGTCTAAACAATATGGCACCGAGTTGCCTCATTGCAACATGTATTATAATCATCAGTAGGACATGACATGGACATGAAAAAAATTGAGGTGGAATAGTTTTCGGTACTCATGCGCCGATTCCTCCTGGACTAAGAGGCCGATTTATTTTTACGTGTTTGCCCGTTCGGGTTGCTTACTTTGTTGAAGTTTTATAACAGAATTATCAACTAGTTCTCTAGCAGCAGCTATAGCTAGTTCAATTGCTGCTTTCTTGCATTTTGGTTTTAATTTTTGCACACGTCTTTTCGTTTTGTAATCATATTCTTAAAGTTATTTTTAAATCCATTCCCCAACTTTCTCGAAGACATTTTATTACTATTGCCATTATTTAAGGCAGCCCAAGTTTTAATTTTTGATTGCATAGCTTTGGTTACTATCTTTGCTGCTAACTTTTCTCCCAAATTTGTGATACGCAATGTCGTGTTCTTTACAATATTTGTCTAATTTGTTTATACATTTGACTCCGCGTGATAGTTTTTTGATTAAATGTGTACCAGGACCGCAATAATTGTATCCTGGTAAATTTAATTCAAATGGTAAATTATTAATCAACCAATTGAAAAGACTACTCTCACCAATGTGCTATAAGAATATTCCTGAGACTACCTTAGAACACCAGACATATAAGTTATATTTTGATAGAGCCATACTGTCAGACAAGACAGTCCACTTCAACAGACCAGATATAACCATATTAAACAAAACAGAAAAAACAGCTACTTTAATAGATATAGCTGTACCTAATACCCATAAGATGCAGTCAACAATATCAGAAAAACTCACAAAGTATATAGACCTCACAGATGATATAAAACGTATGTGGAATCTCCAAACTGTAAGAATAGTACCCATAGTTTTGTCCACCACAGGGTAATACCTATATCTTGCACCAGTCAATCAAATCACTCGATCTACCAGAACACATTTTTGTTAGTTTACAGAAGGCTGTAATACTTAATACATGTCGAATTGTCAGAAAGTTTTACATATAAACTAATAGATGTCCACTTGGCTTAGGCCCGTGAGCATCTTTGTTCCGGTAGTAATACCGAGGGTAAAAAGTTACCTTTACAATTATAATAAAATAAGCTCAAATTAAAAATCTGTTTCATTACCACTCTTCACAAGTCAAATGCTCAACATTGGTTTCCCAAGGAATGGCTCAAAACACGATCTGAACAACCTGCAACTATCGATTTCCGGCATGTCTTACCAGGTCGTCACTCCATCTTGTGGCGGTCGCCTAAACTTCAATTGCGGGTACGAAGCTGTCACTCCACCTTTGTTTCCATGGGTTGTTGATTCTTCGAGCTGTATAGCCGGCCTATTGATATTACAGCTTACTGAAACTGTTGGGGTTTGTCGGTTACTCTAGTTCTACTATCTAATATATCTTCATTATGAATTCTATCACGAAAAGAAACTCCGAGCCGTCTCTATAGCTTGCTGAGCGATCTTATGCTTCATTATATTATGGTCAGCAGTATACGACCACGTCTCAAGTACAAAATTAGTTTAGAAATATACATACATATGTATATATACTTTTATAAGTCGACAGATTTTTATGAAGAGTTACTTGAATACTTTCAAATGTACTGTTTTGTCTAAATTTAATTTTATTATGTTTTAATTAAAATTGCCACTTTAATTTTTTAAACCTCATTTTGTGAAATTACAGAGACAAACTATCTTCTTATTAGTCTACTTGGTGGTAAATTTATCAGTATGCTATATCAGCAACCTCTAAACACCTGCAACCAACTTAAAGCAAAGAAGGCTATATGCGTTAACAGATGTGAGAACTAAGATTAATATGGTATCATCTCTTAGAAAATTATATTTTTTCTAGTACTGAGCAAAACTTTGTAGTGCAGATAAAACATATTTTATCGACGATCCGTGTATCTGCCAAAACACTGATAGTATGTCAGTTTAGCATATTAGCCGAGACTGATGTTTGTTCACAATACAATACAAATACAATGTAAACGTCGTAGCCAACACATTTGGACCAACTCTAAGCAACTCTCTTATTGTACATAACAAGCCAAGCGAACCAATATTGCTGCGGCTGGCGCTCGAGGTTATTAAAAGCTTAGATGCATCACAAAGCAATATTGTAAACAAACTACTGGTAACTTATGTGCAACATAACACTGTTGATCCAAACACGAATGTTAAAAAGCATAATCTAAATAAAATAAAATAGGAATTTTCAATTTTTAATAATTTTCGTTAAGTTCGATTCTATTAGGAAGGTTTTGAAGCAAGAAGGAACTTGCAGTGGCGTAGCATGGTTATCTATAATGCAAGGCCGCTAGTGCCGAAAATGGTGCCTTTTAACCCCTCCTCCTCTTTCCTCTCCATTTTCGAATGTACTATGAAAAATATGAATTCAGTAAATCTTCTCTATTCTATTTAGAGTAAAGTAACAGTCTACGTAAGTCCCTGTCGAGCTGAGCACAGGCCTCTACTCATTACTGAGAGGGTTCAGGGCAGGTTCGCTACCACGTTGCTCAAATCCGTGTTGGTGGACTTCACATATCTTCAAATTGTTTTTAATTTCTCAGACACGCAGGTTTTCTCACAATATTTTCCTTCAGTGAAATATATGTATCAAATTTTTAAATGAGTAAAAGTTTGTAAAGTTACGGCCTATGTACGTCCAAATCATCATCATCATCATTACAGCCCTTCAGTAGTCCACTGCTGAATGTAGGCATATATATATATATATATGCCACCTTCAGCACCTATATATATACCTTACTATATATATATATATATATATATATATATATATATATATATAGCTACACAAGTCGAGAACGAAGTCGGACAAGATAAAATTAATTTCCTATCTCCTTCGCATCTCGCACATCTGGGGCTTATTATAATTATTTATGGGCTTACTATGGTCACGTAGTTTAGCGATCAGTTAACACTAAATTCTTTCTTTAAAAAAATATTAAGTTATTCAAAATATTTATTCAATTACAAACTACAAAATTAACGCGTTTGGTAGGACGTTGGTAATTCATAAATCTTACAGTCGATATCGATATCTTGCGTCTGTTAGCAGGTCGTTACTCCATAGCGTGAGGAGCCGCCCTACACTTCACTTACCGATATGATGACGGCTCCGTAGCGCAGTGGCTTGAGCAATGAGTTGTTGGCTGGGGGCCGCGGGTTCGAATCCCGCACGGAACAAGTATTTGTATGGCCTACAAATAATTGTCCCGGGTCTGGATGGTTGTGTTTGTGCAATTTATGTGTGTAAACTGCCTTCACGTTACAGGATAAAATCCTAGTGTGGGGGTAACGTAAAGAAAAAAAATTAAAGGTAGCAATGACGGGTTATATCGGAAGGGCACCGACTAAAACTTCATGGTGTACCACCTTCACCGTATATTGGTAGGGCCACAGGAACGCTTTCGCACTCATCCTCGGCTTCACGAGTGCCGGCCGCCACATGACGGCCCCTTCTAGTCCTCCTCCCCCTCTCAATCTCAGGAACCTTGACCAGGATGATCAAGTCACGACTTTTAAGCACCGTCGCCACGAGAAGATTAGAACCCGTTCGGGAGAATAAACATAAATCTGACTCTTTAGTTATAATGAATTCTTTAGGTTAAACCAGTAGAAACACAACTTTAAGTACTTCGAAACCATTCTGTTCAAAACAGTGTTTGTTTGTCTGTATTCCAATAGTCTTCAGGGGTGATAATACAACAGCCATTATGATTAATGATTCTGATTATAGATGTAGGTGTCATAGCATCCACCTACTAGCTAGACTGATTTTGACCATTCTTATATAATTAACAAACAGTTTTTAAATTTACAATTTTATCATCATCATCATTACAGCCCTTCACAGTCCACTGCTGAACATAGGCCTCCCAAGGAATGCCACAAAGCACGGTCCTGAGCCACCCATCCATCGACTTCCTGCATGTCTTACCAGGTCGTCACTCCATCTAGTGGGGACGCCCTACACTTCGTCCGCCGGTACAGGCCGCCACTCGAGAACCTTTTTCCCCATCAGTTGTCAGTTCTTCGAGCTATATGGCCGGCCATTGCCACTTCAGCTTACTAATCTGTTGGGCTATGTCGGTCACTCTGGTTCTACTGCGGATATCCTCATTTCTAAGTTTATCACACAGTGAGACTCGAGCATAGCCCTCTCCATAGCTCGCTGAGCGACCTTGAGCTTCCTCATCCGGCCAGCAGTGAAGGACCACGTCTCAGTTCCGTAGGTCATCACTGGCAACACGCACTGGTTGTACAGCCTCGTTTTCAAGTTTTGAGGTATACCTGACGAGAAAATGTGCCGTAATTTTCGAACGCTGCCCAGCCGAATTGAATCCGTCGATTGACCTCTCGGTCGAAGTTGGACTTACCTAGTCGGACTATTTGTCCCAGGTAAACATATTCGTCAACAACTTCGAGCTTAGTGCTCCAACAACTACCGCATAGGTGTGACAAGGACATTAAACATGATCTTTGTTTTGTCCATGTTCATCTTAAGACCTATCCGTTGGGAGGCACTATTGAGGACATTGAGCATAGTGCTTAGGTCCTCCAGCGATTCTGCCATAAGGACTATATCATCGGCAAATCGAAGGTGAGTGATGTACTCGCCATTGATGTTAATGCCGTATCCTTTCAGTCCAGAAGCTTGAAAACGTCTTCCAATGCAGCGGTGAAGAGTTTCGGGATATAACGTCACCCTGTCTTACACCTCTCTGCAGTTGGATAGGTTTTGTACTCTGGTTCTGTACTCGGATAGCCATCGTAGCCTACTGTACAAGCACTTCAGCACTTCGATATACCGACAGTCAACTTGGCGCCGCTGAAGGACTGCAGCACCGCCAAATTTCGACGGAATCAAAGGCTTTCTCATAGTCCACATACGCCAGACATAGTGGCAAATTGTACTCCTCGGACTTCTGTACAATTGGCGAAGGGTATGTATGTGGTCTATGGTGCTAAAGCCTTTCGGAAACCGGCTTGTTCGGGAGGCTGGAAGTCGTCGAGTCTGCATGCGAGACGATTCGTAATGACTCTCGAAAACAGCACGTAGACGCGGCTCAGAAGGAAATCGGTCTGTAGTTCTTCAAAGAGCGTTGTCGCCTTTCTTGAAGAACAAGACCACCACTTCTGCTCCACGCCTCCGGTGTAGTGCCACCATGTAGGACGGAATTAAAGAGCTTCTGAAGGACTTCAAGTACCGGTTTTCCACCCGCTTTCAGAAGCTCCGCTGTAATTCCATCCTCGCCTGGGGCCTTGCCGTTTTAAGGTGCTGGAGAGCCATTCTAATCTCGCTCAGACTGACGTCCGGGATATCATCGGAATAGTGTCGGATAAGACTCGCTCTTGGATCGTTACTCACACTTGCGTGTGGCTTCGACGATGATGTGTACAGCTGCCCATAGAACCTCTCAATTTCACTCAAAATGTCAGGTGTCCCGGAAACGACGCTGCCAGACTCGGTCTTCAGCTTCGACAGTTGGCTCTTTCTGGCAGACAGATCTCTGGCAAGACTTTGGAGCCCTGGTTCCACTCGATCGCTTCTTCAATACGAGCTGTATTGAAGTTGCGCAAGTCCCGCCGCATGCACTTGGAGATCTGTCTGTTCAGTTGCCTGTATGCTGTCAAATCTGCTGAAGACTGCAGCTTCATTCCCCGTCTAACAGCCATGAGATTAAGAGTGTGATCGGAGAGTTTTTGTGTTCTTCTGCGGCGAGTTTTGCAAAACTTAACTCCGACCGCGTGGATAGTTTCCACGAGCTTGTCGTTCATATCGTCCACTGCATTGCAGTCTTCTAGGCACTGAAAACGGTTTTGTAACTCGAGCTGAAAGGTTTCAGGACTTTGGATTAGAGCACGAGGGGGACGGTGCGTTGACTTTATTAGACGAGACCTTTCCAACTTAACGTTTAGGTTCAGTGTGCCTCTAACCATTCGGTGATGGCTGCCAGTTTTCACCCTCGCGATCACAGAGACATGACTGAACAGTTGCCGTCTAGTCGTCATAATGAAGTCAATCTCATTTTATGTCGAACCGTCGGGGCTCGACCAGGTCCTCTTCCTGTGGGACGAGATTGAGAAATTGCGATTGAAGAAAGAGTTCATCATAAAGAGTCCCTCTTTCTCCATGAAGTCGGCCAGCTGCTGACCCTTGGGTTCCGTTGCCTAATCCGAATTTCCTACTTTCAGCTCAACGTTCTCTCTTGTGCCTAGCTTTGCGTTGAAGTCTCACATTAACACCGTATAGTGGGTTTTAGAGGAATGCATGGCTCTAGAGATATCCTCATACATTTCCTCCACCTCCTCATCAGGGTGTGCCGAGTTGGTGCGTAAACCTTCAGCGAATACCGTTTGGTGATTCTGAGTATAAGGTACGCAACCCTCGTCGACACCTCCCAATTTTCTAACGTTGTTAACGAGACTTATGGACGATAAATCCGACACCTCCTTGGGACAGATGGTCGCCCTCCCGGTGATAGAACAAGTTGCCGGATTCGAGGATTACCGTGTCCTCCCCCTCTCTTTGGACCTCGCATAATCCTATAATATTCCAGCGCAACTTGTCTATCTCTTCTTCTAGCTCCAGGATCTTCTCGTCAGTCCTCAGAGTGCGTGCGTTATAAGTTGCCAGGTCGAGTCGTCGTAAGTGGCAACCGAACCTCCACCGGAGATTCTTAGCACCCCTGCCCCGCCGTTACCATGGTCGCCACCGTAGCCAGGAATAGCGGAGCCGCCGGGGACTGGGGGCCGTCTCTTCGTAACTTTATTCATTGGGGGGTATATTGCCGTAGTTGCCACGCTTGGTGAGCGGGTTGGCAACCGCAGTTTTATTGTTGTTGCTGTTATCAGAAGATGCTGCTGCCCATCTTCTGCCTCAGTTTCCCTCTGTCGCCTCTTACACACCCACGGGAAGATATGGGGTAGTGGGTATTCTAACCCGCCACTACACGGGGCAATTACAATTTTAACTAGGGTGTAATACCTTTTTATGTGAACTAATTGTGTGTATTTTAAATGAAACTAATTTTAAGGATTTTATCGCGTTTAATCTAATTACTTAATTCCCGACGTTTAGACGTTCCCAACGAAACTTTGGGAATTAAAAATTAAATTAAACGCGATAAATCCGTAAAATTAGTTTCATTTAATAAATAGTGTTCGCGTAAATATAAGAAATCATTATAAGACGATTACTTTTGGGTATTTGACAAAACACGAGTTATTTCGGTAGACGTTACATGAAATGTGTTAAATGCATCAGTAGATATGCTTATTCTTCTTTTTGTTTTACGCTTCATGTATGAAAACAAATTCCACTTCAACATAGACATCGTTTGTACTGAAACAAAAATTGTTAGTTTTCGGTTCTAGTCTGAGTGTATCTGTGTCTATTACTATGCATCCGAACAGTTTTCCGGTTTTTTAGACTAATGTTATACACAGTACGGAAACTTAACGATAAGTTTACGACAGTATTTTGATTATTATAACATACATAAAACTGTAAATAATTTGTGGTTGCAGTAATATTTCGTTTGTATCTTAATTCCAAAAACATATTTTTTAATACTCAAGCAGCCTTGGCCTATATCCCCGTGCCGGCACTTATTCATCTTTCACAGTTTGATATGCTGGTTTTCTAAGTGTTCATCTGGCAAGAAAAACGTCATTTGAGTCGTTCTGTGTACATGAGACACGCGTTTTTGCTTGGTAGAGCTATATTATCACCGGTCAGCTCGACCAGGAATGATTACGCTCTCTCAGAATACCAGCCTAAAATAGCAGCTCAATGCTGCTGTGTATGCTTCGTATGGTAAGTGTAGAGAACCGGAGACGCTTTTAACTTGATATAAGGCATTTCATCTTAGTCCTCAGGGTGACAAATATTTTATTTGCAAATTCTAGAAAGAATATAACACAATGAAATTAACGATTGCTCGTGAACGATTAGTTATTTGGGACACCAATTTATTTACTTCAACACTTTGTTTCGAACAAGTTGTTTCAAAAACCCTGGATTAATAACAACGTTACGGGTTTGCTACGTACTTAAGAAATGTTAGACAAATACCAATACCACAGTGACAATAATTAGTCATGGACTTTGCTTATATGGGGCAATCTTTAATGTGTTTTATGGGAACCAATATGGCATCAAATTGTGAATGACGTTATTGCGATCATTTTCACAGTCACAATACAAGCGTATAATTTGCGCAATTCTTTTCTTGGTTCGTTTTTCGTTCGTTAATTTGTCTGACTCACTGACTTACTGAATGTTTTATACAGATTAGAGTCGTTTTAGATCTTCGCGTCAGTTCAAAGTAAAAATAAATCATCATCACTTATCATAACAAAAGTGCTAATTCCACGCGAACGAAGTCACGGGTACAGCTAGTAATAATATGATATTTCTTTGCAAATTCTAGAGGCGTAAACTAATACAACACTTACGATTAATCATCATCGGATAATAATTTGGGATAGCAATTCATTTACTTTAACACTTTGTTTCGATGAAGTTGTTCCTAAAAATTTCCTTGATTAAGAACAACGTTTCGAGTTTACTGCAAACTCTAGAAATATTGGACAAGATAACTATCGCAATCAAACTGGTAGAAGTTAGCAATATCATGTAGTAATCAATTACAGTGCTTAATGATTCCGTGGACTATGTCAGCTACTTACTGTTAGTGTATAGTGGCAATGGGCTGGCCATAATGCTCGAATAACGAATAATCAATTGGAAAGAAAGGTACACGAGTGGCAGCCTCGTATTAGTAAGCGAAGCGTAGGGTGGCTCTCCACTAAATGAAGTGACTGTCTGGTGAAATATGTAGAAAATCGATAGCTGCAGGTGGCTCAGGACAATGTTTTATGGCATTCCTTTGGGAGGTCTGTGTACGTCACGCTGAACAAGCAGAAATGCTATCTTGAAAAGCCTTTATACAGCGGTGGGTTTATTAAAAGCTGATAAAGAATTAGAACAAAGTGTAAGTAATGAAGCATTCTTGCTTAGACCTCACAGTTGGGAAAGTACCTACATATGTCTAGACTAGAATAGTTTAGGTGTAGGTGTCCATGCATCAATTTGATCTCTTACAATGTTACGCCAAAATAAATTAGGAATACAAATCAGTCAACCTAAGCGTACACTTGCCTTGAATTACACGGTCCTTCTTTCACCTCCCCATAATTCATCTCATCGCAAAGCATATTGCAGTACATAACAAAATATTTACATGGTCTATATAATTATAGATTATTAACAGGTTACGAATGTGTATTTTATTTTAATATATGAAAAAGATATTGTACCTATTCCTTTCGTAATTTACGTTGCTAGTAATAAAAAGAACCACTCTAACACGACCTGTATTGTTTATTAGGTTCAACATCATTAGCTCTCGTTTGCCGTAATATTAAGGAGTATTATTATCACCGCATATCTTTTAATGAATGCGATTTATTCAGCTCTCTAATGTGGGCTAGCAAGCTATAAGATTGGCGCCAGTAAATAAATAATTATTGGGTTATTTCAAATAAAAAGCAAAAGTTAAATAATCAGGCCATCTATACGGGAGGGAAATGTTCAGCCGCGGGCTTTTATATGTTATAACAGTAATAGTATATTCCTAATGTAATAAAAGTAACAGTTTTAATAATTACCCTGATTGACGAAGTGTACAAACTTTCTTATATATTTTGTGCGAAAGGAAACAGCTAGACGAATTATATCCACATTACTATCATGACGACTTTGGCGACTCCGACAGCTCGTGGTGCAGTGGCTTATCATTGAGTTGCGGCGTCGAGGCCGCAGATTCGAATCTCGCACGGAATAAATATTTGTATGATCTATAAATAATTGTTCCGCATCTGAATGTTTCATTAAACATTTTGTTTACGCTAGACGTGTAATAATATCAAAACCGGCGATAGGGAATAACGTAAAAGTTATGAGATGTCTGTGATATCCGTGGTCATAAATTGTGCGTCACAAAGCGTGACGACTAAGAAAAATCCACCCTATAATGAGAGAGGCTAGCATACAAGTGACTTTATTAAGCAGCTACAGAGATGATTAAGCCATCGTTAACATTTTATACAACCAAATTCTAATAATATGGTATCGGTATAAAAAATATATATATTTCAATGAGATTTTAAACCAACTTTTACATAAAATACAATATTAATGAAAATAAAGCAAAATAAAATTAAATTAATAAATGTTTCTTATCCCGCGGTACAATGCCACGAACCGAAACTTAGCCTTTGGGTGAGAAACGAACCAGATCTCTTGTTTCCAGTTGCATCAACCAGTCACGGATACAATTCTTTTAGAAATTTAACCGAACGTGGAAACTTTGGACGATAGTTTGTACACCAAATGGCACAAATTATATTAACTACTAAGATGAGAGGCCGACAAAATATCTACATACATAGCATCCCATATTAGGGCTTAGCCTCTCACCGGGGATGAAAGTCATATCGTTGGGTCTCCTGCCATCGCCTCTAAATATGCAGAAGGCTCTAAAATTGAGGAACATTTTTGAAACAAAAGCCCTTCAATACACATAGTTTATAAAACCGTTATTATGAATTATTGTAAAATTATTAGGGTAAAAGTAGGAAATATTATTAATAATACTTAAACCAATGTCATTGGTAAACATACAACTTGCCTCATGTTTTTATAATAAAACCATTTACGCGTCAATTCTCTCGCGTGCGATTCAGCAATATTGAACATAAAAAGTTATTACCGCGATAAAATCCGTAAAACTAGTTTCATTTAAATGTTTAGTGTTCGCGTAAATATGAGAAATCATTATGTAAACTTCTTCTCATCCAATCTCTAATTCTTTCATTATTTGACTATGCCGATATTTGTCTCACTAATATTTCTCAGGAGCTGTTAAACAGGTTGGACAGCGCAAATACGATGACGTTTCACAATTTTGCTCCCAGCTAAAGTGGTTGACAATACGCCAGCGCAGAGATTTCGAATCCTGTCCACTCTGTTTTCAGTTTTAATGATTCTTCCTAACCCTTTATCTAAAGGAAGATTGCAATCTGTAGTGACACTCATTCTCCTAATCTCTATTCTTCACACAGTTTATTACCGTCTACTGCTCTCCACCATTCTGGGTTTATGTTAAATTCTTTCACAGACACTTCCATTTCCTTCAGGAATAAATATATATACCTTTAGACATAGAATAATACCCGTCAATTTTTTTAAATAAAACATATCAGCTATCCGTAGCCTACAAAGCTGTATGTGTTTGTGTGTGTGTGTGTGTGTGTGTGTGTGTGTGTGTGTGTGTGTGTGTGTGTGTGTGTGTGTGTGTGTGTGTGTGTGTGTGTGTGTGTAACTTGAATTGAATTTGATCGTGACATCTTAATTGCCCATACCTTACTCTCTGTTCTATCCAAGGTTAGCAGCTAGAGAATGCCATAGTATTAAGCTCGTCTTTTGTACAAAATCTTTTGTGCAATAAAGAATAAAATAAATAAATAAATAAATAAATCCTGAATTAACGATTAGTGTTTGTTGTATGCAACGTTTAAAATAGTTTTTTAAGTCGTAGTAGAGCCACGTTTCAACAAAATTATAGTAGTAGCAAGAATGAATCAGCTCGACTAGGGAAGGACCATGCTCTCACAAAATGAAGAATAAACAGCTGTTGTGTTTCGTATGGTGAATGCAGAGAACCGGAGACACTTTTTACTCGAATCACGACATACTATTTTAGTTCTCAGGGGTCACAACGCATCTGCAATTTTTATTCGACGATAGATGCAGATGTCTATTAGCCTCAGCATCCACTTAACATCAGGTGGCCTGTGCGCTCGTCCGAAAGCCGTGCCGACGTCTCGATCCTTACTTAGGACGGCACACCACGTGAAGGCGATTGTAGCTTTTGGACAAATAGTTGTTACATTCTCCTTGTTTTGGATTGTTGTATGATCCATGATTGTATTTTATATTTCTCCAGCCAGCAAATATTATTAATTGAACTCAAATTTCCAAGATACCAAGAATAATTTAATTGGCTCATTACAAGCCAGAGGTTTTTAATTTTAGTTCCTTTAGCATACAATTGCAACTGAATTAAATATGTCACTTTGTTCATTCATTCCTCTATTCATTACAGCGTATCGTACTCGTAAGTCATTGTAGACCTATATTCAGCAATGTACTCGTAAGTACATTGCTGAATATAGGCCTCCCCCATAGATTGCCTGATAAGGAGGACATGCGCCATCCTTGGCGCCATGCTTGGAAGGGAGGTTGGCACATGGTGAAATGGGGATCATATTCATTATAATAACTTATAAATGGAAAGCTTAAAAATAAACACATATTATCCTTTCCTTGCCCGTGGGTTGGTCTGTGAGGCCGTCAAAGCACTATTTTATGTTTTTTTCTCTAATATAGTTATGCTGGCAGTTTGTACTTTTTGTTAACTGCATGATTCGTCATCAACTTCATTTTTATGTGTGAAAATGCCTTCGAACAAGTACGTAGTCTGTGGGACCGACGCGAGTATAGGTTCAACTTTTCGTGTAAGTAATGATTTTAATTATTCTTCTAATATGTTTTGTTTTTATAACCTTTTTTAATGATTTGGTGTCATGATGAGTACTTTAAACATTTCTTTCTTATGTTATTTATGTACGTTAGAAATTTAATCCCAATAATTAACTTGGTTATAATTAAAACCGGCCCCGGCTTGCTTGTAAGTAAAATATTAGTATTAGAGACGCGGCTCCGTGCTGCACGCTCTCGTATGTTATCTGTTCTTTAGCTAATAGAGGCGAGACTTTGTTTCGTATTTAGTGGAGCATTCGGAACACGGAGTAAAGTAACTTTGATATTAATAAAGATAAGTGATTTTTATAGAATTTTTTGTAGAAAAATCATAATACATTAAAAATTATTATAAGATAATAAGGTGGTTTACCTAAATCCTATACTTTCAGTATGCAATTATTCGTTATATTTTTAACTATGGTTTCTCAAAAACGGCTCTAACGATTTGGATAAAACATTGTATTTGTATAAATATTATGTATATAAATCTCTGAGGATTTATTTCCTAACGCCGAACAGAGCTTTAATTAATTGTTACAGTTTTGTAATTACAATAAGTAATTATATCCCATTTCAGCCTATCAAAAATCTACTGCTAAACATAGGCCTACCCCGTAGATTGCCTCATAGGCGCGATACAGAAACAGAAACAGAAACTTTTTTATTCAATATAGATTATAAATAATACTTATTGAAAGTCACTCTTTTGTTAAATTACCACTGGTTCGAAAAAAACCTCTGTCCTGGGAAGAACCAGTAAGAAACCCAGCGGGACTTTTTTTTAAATAACAGCTTACAATCATGTATGTTACGCAATTAACCACACAAAACAAATTAGAAATAGCTTGGTAGCGAACAGCTCATTCCCAGGGGTTATTATCATCCATAAATTCCTTAATATTATAATAACCTTTTATACAAACTATGTTTAATAAAGTTTTTGAATTTTGAGCAGATCGAATTTATTATATTTTCTGGGATTTTGTTGTAAAAGCGTATACATCGCCCCAAAAATGAATTACTGACTCGGTGGAGTCGAGTAACTGGTACTACTAGCTTGTGTTTGTTCCTAGTATTTACAGAATGAATATCACTTATTTTTGTATAGCTACTTTTATTTTTGTGTAGGTACATTACATTTTCATAAATGTATTGAGAGGCCAAAGTTAATATATTAATTTCCTTAAATTTTTGTCGGAGCGACACTTTAGGTTTTAAATCATAGATTGCTCTTATGGCCCTCTTCTGTAGAACAAATATAATTTCAGTGTCAGTCGCGTGTCCCCATAGCAAAATACCATACGACATTATGCTATGAAAATAGCTAAAGTAAACAAGTCTAGCTGTTTCCACACTGGTAAGATTTCTAATCTTTTTTACAGCATATGCTGCAGAAATAAGTCTGCTTGCTAACTTTGATATATGGGGGCTCCATTGAAGCTTCGCGTCTAGTGTGATTCCAAGGAAAATGGTGGTATCGACAAGACTCAGTTCCTCCCCATTTAAAATTACATTAGTATTTAATTGTTTGACATTTGGAGTCATGAACTTCATACATTTCGTTGTAGTGCTATTTAAATGCAAATTATTAACATTAAACCAATTTACTAATTTAGATATAGCATTATTTACTTCGTCATATTTTAATAATAGTCGTTTTAATTTAAAAATTAATGAAATGTCATCAGCAAATAATACTATATTATGGTTATCCTAGTATGTAAGGTAAGTCATTAATTTAAACAAGAAAGAGAAAGGGGCCGAGAATTGAGCCTTGAGGCACGCCCATTTGTACTATCGACCCGGATGAGCTCATACTATTAATGACAACTTTTTGCGTTCTGTTACTTAAATATGAAACAATTAATTTAAGAGCATTACTTCTTACACCGTAGTGTTGTAGTTTCCTGATTAATGTTTCATGGTGAACACAATCGAAGACTTTGGATAGGTCACAGAATACACCCAAACCATCCTGTGAATTCTCCCATGCATTGAAAATATATCAGGTCAACACCAGCATCGGTTGTAGAGCGACCCCTTGTGAAACCGAATTGATTTTTATGAAGTAAATTATTAACATTAAAAAAAATTAACCTTTTATCAAGAATAATTTTTTCAAAAATTTTACTTAGTGTTGGCAGTACAGAAATGGGTCTAAAATTGGCGGGGTCTAATGTACTACCAGATTTAAATAAAGGTATTACTTTACTATGCTTCATCAAATCAGGAAACACACCATATTCGATACTAGTATTAAAAATAATAGCTAGTTGAGACGCGATTATATCGATTATAGATTATAGACGCAATAAATTTAACGGAAATGCCCCACAGATCCGCAGTTTTCTTAATATCAATAGTTTTAAAATATTTTACAATATCTTTTGATGATATTTTATGAAATGTAAAATTCTTTGTACATGCATTTACATTTTGTTTAAGTAATGATTCGGCGACGGCAGGAGAAGAATTCAGTGACTTAGTGGTTAAGATCGGAATATCCGTAAAATATTTCTCAAAAACCATTGCAACATCTTGATCTGATTCCGTTAATTTGTTGTTAAAACTTAACCGGTAGTTTGAATTGCGAGAGTTGACCTTACCAATTTCACTATTAATTATACTCCACGTCATTTTAATTTTACTAGACGCCGTCTTAATTTTGTTGCTCAAATGCAAAGACTTGGCTTTGGAGCACACTCCTTTAAATATTTTTGAATAGTTTTTTACATATTCCCTAAATTCGACGCTAGGGTTATATGACCTTTCATGGTAAAGTTCATATAACCTTTGTCTGCTGTTATGGACTCCTACTGTCGCCCATTCAGTGAATGCCTTCCGACTGTTCAAGGAGAACGTTTTAGAACTAAAATATTATCAAATTCATTGCAAATAAGTTTAAACACTGGTCCATACAAAATTAGGATCATTTTGGTATGAAAGTGATGTAAGATTCTTCACTATGTTACTTCTAAACTGCGCCAAGCGACGTGCATTTAGAGGAACAAACACAATTTTCTCATCTACTTGCTTTTGTGAAAATAAGGTAACGAAACTAACTGTCCACAGTGATCAGAACTCAATTTTTGAATTATACATTTATGCAACGGCTTAACATGTATAGATAACATTGTAAAATGTTATCTATACATGTTACTATATTGCCATAGTTCCTATTAAGAAGACGCTGCTGCCTATTTCCTGGTTTGTTTCCCTCTGACGCCTCTTAAGACACCCACGGAACGATATGGCATAGTGGATATCCTTACAACGCCACTAAACACTCAATCAATTGTATAATATTATGTATCGGTGTTAATTGTTGAGGAACCTAATAAAGAAAGAAAAAACGCTCATAATTTTTTATCGATGAACTGTGTACATACCAGAAGAATGCTATCTCAATGTTTCGTATATTCTCAATGTATTGTATATTTAGTAGTATATTGCATAGGTATGTTCTACTAGGGCCTAAAAATTAAGATTCCAACGTTTTGCTGCATGAAATAATATCTAACAATCATATTGTACATATAAATTATATAAAAAGCACATTGTCAGAAAGATAAATGATTGTTGAACTTATAATATTTTTTAATCGATTAATTGCTATTTTTAAATACAAAAGTGGTTTTAGTGGCTCATGGTGTTGATTTATCAAGTCCACATTGAGGGGTAAGCACGATAACTTTTGAAAATAAAAATTTTTCAACTCAATCTATTTTTTAATCTCTTTATCTACCATGTGGAAAGCCATGGAATGTAAATGGCAGTTTCATTTTGTTTTATTTAGTTATAATTTTTTTTTCGGCTGGGAAATCCCGAAATTTTCGGTGTTTTGAGCATGCTTGTAATAATTTATTTTACTATATACACAGTACACTTTGCCTCACTCCGGGCTCGGCCGCCGTTGTGAGTGGATGCTCCATGGCTTGTTTGCAGCGACTCATGCTGATTTTTATTACAATATTTTGTTTCGCTAAAAGTAAGTAGGATTGATAAATAAATATACTTAAATACGTCTTGGACTTTATAGAGTGACCTGAAGGTGTACTTCGGTATCTGCTACTGAAACTCCTCGACTTTATCCTCGGACTTGACGGAGTGACTTGAAGGTGTACTTCGGTGACTGCTACTGGAACTCTTTGACGAATAGAACTACAATTTACATTTTTGTAAATATTTTTTCACGATCATATGAGCATTATGAAACGTGCACTTTTCAATTTTCCAAACTTTTTTTATTGAGTTTGACATAAAATTATTGGAAAGTTGGAAGTATAGTAATAAGGTTATTAGTAAACACTTGTGTGTATTTAAACTCGTTTAATAAATTTACGTATAACATGAGTGGTTAAGGTATGCACATTTGGACTTACCAAATAATATTTGGTTTTCCCAAAGCTAATATTTGTTCACCATACAAATGTAAGTTTAATATATCGACGGAAAAAAACGTAAACGTCGTAGCCAACACATTTGGACGAACTTTAAGCAACTTATTTAATGAAAGTTATTGTACAAAACAAGCTGAGCATAGCAATGTTGCTGCAGCTGGCGCTGGTCCAGGCCATTAGATGGATCACAAAGCTTTCGCTGAAGCGTCTATCTCAAGTTTAGAAATAAACTACTGGTAAGCTATATGCAACATAAAACTGTTGGTCTAAACACAAATGCATATAAGCGTAATCTAAATAAAATAAGAAAGTTAAGGATTTTCTTTTTTTTAATTTCGTCAAATTTAATTATATATGTAAGGTTATGGGAGCAGCAAGGAATAAGACGCTACCCCAAAGTGTGCATCGGTGAATTAAATAACTTGCAGTGGTGGAGCATGGTTATCTGTCACCTGTGATCTGTCACATTTCTCTCCATTTGTTCGTGAAGCTTCATCAAAATTGGTTCAGCCATTTCGAAGATAAGCCCGGACAGACAGACAGATAGACAAGTAATTTAAAACTGAATATGCACGTGTCTAAATAGCATGAAAATAACCCCTTGAGCTTAATAGAAGACAGATATTTCGATATAACAGAGAGACACTTCAACTATCGCATTCTCCAGGATAACTCGGAACATATATTTACTTTGGCTAACGCGCCAGAAATTAATTGGCTTTACATAATTTGTATGCATAGTTCGTGTATGTTGGCAAGTCAAACATATTTATGCACTATTCATTGTCTTTTGTGTCTTCGATATTAATAGAGTTTAATATCCAGACCGGCAACAGGGAGCAGTGTCAAGGGAGTGAGACCTACTCATCCTCCGGAAGAGCTTTTATTAAAATTCTCTGGCGCTTATATTGACGAAAATTACTTCGCTATAATATTTTTTTCTTATAAATTCCAGTTTTTTTTTACGCTAAGTATCTTCTTTCTTCTTTGCTACTCAAGTGATACTAATTGATTTAGCCCTAGCTCTAGATAACAAAACAACACAAAAGCATATGCACGTTCCCCGTTGTCATTGTAGTTGTTATTAAGCAACTTTAACAAAGGTTTGTTTTAACAAACATTCAAAATTTATGTTTTTTTCCCTTAAAATAGTTTTGTTCGATGCTTAGTAATCAAGTTGTGTTAAAATAGATCGTAAAATTATTTATTTATTTACTTAATATTCTTTATTGCACCATACAAAAATTATTATTAAGTTTTATGTTTTAGAATATTTTTTTATAGGATAGGGTGACAAACGAGCACAGTCCACCTGATGGTAAGTGGTTGCTGTGACCCATAGACATCTACATCTATCTTCAATAAAGAATCAAAATGCGGATGCGTTGTCACCCTTGAGGACTAAGATGGAATGCCTCTTTTCCAGTAAAAGGGTCTCGGTTCTCTACACTCACCATACAGAAACACAGCAGTGTTAAGCTGCTATTTTACGCTGGTATTCTGTGAGGCGTGGTCCTTCCCAGTCGAGCCGACCCATTCGTACTACAACTATACTACTAATATAGCTGCAGCATGGCTCTACCACGTAAAAAAATAGTATGAAAAGTAATATTATTAGTGCGGTATTTCAAAATTTAATCGACTATTTTCTACACTTTCTTATTTAATTTTATTTATTTGGAAAATTTACAGCAATTACTTATAAATTGTATTAAGATATAAGTTACTAAAATGCATTATAAGTCACTTTCTTATCTATTTTTATAAATATTTTTATTTTAATGAAGCCATTACAAGTTTCCTCTTTTATTGAATAAAACTATTTTTACGGATTTTATCGCGTTTAATTTACTATTTTAATTCCTCTTTTAGATATACATTTTAGCTACACCAGCTATTAAGTAACTTATCTTTTTCTTAACATTCATAAGTAAACTCATCAGTGTCCTATACCACACATACAAAATTAGTATAGTACAATTACAATACTGAACGCGTCCCACGCTCCACGGCATTCCCGGCAGGTCTTCATTGCGACACATACATACGATTCTACAAGTTTAATTAAAAGAAAATAATTACGACGGCAAAGTGGAATTCGTTTTCATTAAGTGGTTAATATCCATGTTATTATTGAAGTCCTTATATATTATTCAAATAAAATTAAATATTTGATAATAATTCTTACAATCCGATGGCTACAGTAAACTACAGTGAACTCATTGATATGGTATTCTGTTTACTGCACACATGAAATTTGAAAATATAAGAGTAACATTGAATGATACTTTAAATAAAAACGAGATTTTTTTTTAATATTCTAAACAAGTGCTTGACTACTGTCCCAACTGGTGGTAAGTGGTGATGCAGCCGAAGAAAGTAAAGTGCATTCACTTAACAAAAGCCTATTCACTCTTGCCTTGAAGACACTGACATTGTAATCGGATGGAAAGAGAGATGCTGGCAACTTATTCCACTTTTGCTGTGCTCACGACGAAATATGAAGCAAACAGTATGGTTTGAATGCATGGTAAGTCGACAACGAAAAGTTGGATGGTCGAACATCTGGTTGTCCGAAAGTGGAAGGAAGATTGAGAATTAAGTTATGTGATTCCTGTACACTCTCCGAAAGGCTGGCTGGCTACTTTTCATCTGTATTCGAGACCGGTGAGCTACCACCGCCAATAAGCCTGAAAATAATGAGTAAGTTGGTGGAGATATAATTACAATCCAAGCTCTCAAACCAAAATAACACCTGTTTGTAATGAGTTTAAACACTTGTTTATATTTGCGATTCAAATATTACGCAAGTTCTTCGTAACCAAGAACCAATCTTCTTCAGAGTCGTGTTTTAAGCGAAAGAGGAATGTAACTTCGCTTTGTTCAAAGATATCCACTTGTCACATTGAATCAAATAAAGTATTAATGAACTTTCTAACCTCGGATGAAAGAAAAATATCAAAATTAAAATGTTTCTATTTAAATGTATTTCATTATTTATTTCTTACTTTATTAATAATGTTCTAATTAATAATTAATTGCCATTTTTCCTACGTAGCTTGTTGCTAAGTTTAATTAGATCTCTGTGGCATAGGTTCTAATACAAGTTCAAAAAATAGCAGCTGAATGTTGCTGTATTTCGTATCGTGAGTGAAGAGAGCCGGATACCCTTTTTAGTGGTAATGAGACATTCCATCTTGGTCCTCAGGGGTGACAACGCAATTTTATTTTTGATTCCTAATTTAAAATATATGTAAGTGTCTTTAGGCCACAGCATCCACTTATCATAAGGTGGACTATGTGTTTGTTTTAAAGGACTCATACAAACATATGTTATTTTAATCAGAGTATTAAATACCAAAGTTTATTCATGAATATTTTAATTTTACCTGAAATTTCTTCTTAAATTTTCGAGAGCGCATATCACAAACATTACATTTATTTCTGAACGTGCACGTGACTTTATGCCTTCCATTACAAATTTAATGACTGTGATGATGATGTCGTACCTATAGGTGTTCTCCAACTTTTTTATTCTACAAATCGTCGCTTAAGTTCTAACACCACGTAAGTCATTTTTTGGCGGTTTTGACATTTTAATGCCATTGGCTAGAGAATCGAAAGATGCGTTGTTTTAGCCAATCAGAAACAAGCATCATCCAATAGAAACTCGTAAAGTAAAGTAAAAAGTAACAGCAAGGCATCCACCAAGCAGTAGTAACCTCTAGAAACAGCACGTAAGTCAGTTTTGTTCCATAGTGTTTGACCAACTACCGGTTGCTCCGGGAAATTAATTGAAAAAGGTAAGAAATAGCATTATCTCTCTAAAAGATTCTGTTGTTTCGCTTTTCTAAATACATTAACTATTTAACTTTGATATTTTTACATTAAAAAGAGCCTGTTTTAGTTAGAAAATGATGTTAGAAGTGTTTACGTGACTTACGTACTTTTAATTCTATTACTTATCGGGAGTTACGTAGTGTTACAAAGAAGCGAAATATATTTACTCACGATAATCGTTTTTTATTTTGTATTAAATATAATTTGTTAATTAAAGTTTCTCATCGACATCACGAATAAAGGTACCTACTTCTTAAAGTAATGATTGTTTTATTTTTAAAGGAAAAATAAATAAAAATGAGTAGCGACGACGAGGGAATAATACGTGAACTGTGCAAAAATTTGAAAATTAAAATACCTGAAAAAAAAACAGCAACCTGTTAAAGAGAATACTATACTCACAAATTTGGATAATGTGGACATAAATAATTTGCCTTTCTTATATTTAAATAATATTACCAGAAGATACCAGAAGGAGAACAGCCATCAAGAATAACAAAAGAACAATCATCAGTAATAATAGAATAACAGCCATAAATAATAACAAAAGAACAATCATCAGTAATAATAGAAGAACAACCATCAATAATAACAGAATATCAATCATCATTAATAACTAATGAAAACGAAAAAACACATAACGAAGAATATTGCGGAGATCTTAGTTCTAAATAAAAGAGAAAATCTAAAGGCTTAATGTTAGATGCCAAAGAAAAGTGGGCCAAAAATAAAAGCAAGGAACTAAGATTAGAGGGAGATGCAATACATGGGATATCGGCGAGATGGTAAACAAAAAAAATTTAAAGTTCTACATGACGTAATACGGCCTGCGGGTGAAATAGGATCTCGCTGCTCTTTTGACTTCTGTACGAAGTCCAAATTTCGCGGATGCAACACGATAACGGATGAAGAAAGACAAGATATTTTTTCTAATTTTTGGAAGCAAATGGGTTGGTCGCAGAGGAAGCAGTACATGGTTTCTAATGTTGAAATCAGAGTAAAAACAAATAAAGAAGACAGATGAATCAAGAAGATATGTTAGTAAGCAATATGTTTTATCACTGAGTCTAAATGTCGTGCACCTTTTTACGCACTCTGGGTAATAAACAAGAAGTGACACAACCAGTTAAGAAGGGAAGAACAAAAGAAAACGTTAGCTTTCTAAAAAAGTTTTTTGATGAGTTACCTAAAATGCCATCCCATTATTGTCAGGCATCAAGTACAAAACTTTCTTTAGAACCAGTTGTACAGAGCAAAACGAAACTATATAAGTTGTACTGTGAGAAATGTGAAGAAAAGCAAGGGGTGCCTGTCTCTCGATGGTTATTCGATCAAATATTCATAGAAAAGAATTTAAGTGTATTTTTGCCAAAGAAAGACCAATGCGATGTGTGTTGTTCTGTCAAGGTAGGAAACATCAGTGAAGGTGAATATCGTGAACACATATTAAAGAAGGATAGAGCTAGACAAGAAAAAAATCAATATAAATTAAGAGCCGTTAATAAAGAAGTGCATGTCTTTACACATGATTTACAATTTGAGCTTCCAGTTTAGGACACAGCTGTGTCCTAAACTTGAAGCTAGTGCAATATATTATAAGACGAAACTATGTGTTCACAATTTCACTGTGTACAATCTTGAAAACAAGGAAGTGCACTGTTATTGGTTCGATGAGTGTACTGCAGGGTTGGTGGCTTCTGTGTATGCTTCCTGTATAATAGACTGTCTGAAAAAAACTCTGGCCAGGCTGTTGCCTATAATTTTGTACTCTGATAGCTGCCCAGCACAAAATCGCAATGTGGTTTTATCTAATGCATTACTGGGTTGGCAATAGACTACAACATCCAGATCACCAAAAATTCTCGAAAAGGTCATACGCAGATGGAAGTAGATTCTTCATAGTGCAATAGAGTGTCAAATAAAAACAGAGATATCTACCTGCCATCGCAGTATGGGTCTCTTTCAAAAGAAGCTCGTCCTCAGCAGCCTATAATGTTAATATTCTCAGCTATGAGTTTTCCGACTTTTCAAAATCTCATGTACAATTCAATTCGACCAGGCCGAGTAGCTAATGACCCGGTAGTTACGGATATAAGAGTATTACTTTATGAACCAGAAGGGCTCATAAAATATAAACTGAATTATGATGGCGACTACGCATTATTGCCCAGGAGACCTAAACCAAGAAGTAATTTGCCGAAACCAAAGCTGTACCAAAGCAGGCTGCCAATGTCACAGATAAAGTGGACTCATTTACAAGAATTAAAACTCGTAATTCCTACAGTTTGCCAAATTTTTTACGACAGTTTACCGCATAAATAAGATTTCAAATCTTTGCTGTTTATATAATATTTTATGAAGGTTTCATAAGTTTATTTCTAAAGAAGATTTTTGAGTTTTGTTTAGTTTTACATGCAAATATTTTATATTTTAGTAAGACTATTTATTTCTTAAGAAGTTATTGAGTTTTGTTTTGATTTCAATAAGACTTTTTAAACAAGTTACTATCCAACTATACTAGAAGACTCACTTATTTGAGTTGGTCATTTAGTACAGATCTCATTAAGTACAAAGTACGATTATAATACATAATAAAAGTGCAATTAAACCTAAATTATACCTGCTGTTTTTGACATACGTGGTGTTAGAACTTAAGCAACAAAATGCTTGTAAATCTTAGAACTTTCAATAGTAAGCTTTTGCTCCTTTTTACATCTTGACACAATATTCGTAAAGAGGCGAAGTTTTATTCATTAGCACGTACTGTACGTACGTGCAAGAGATGTTGGCATTTTGACAAACAGTTGTTACACTCTCCTTATTTTAGGGTTTAACAATTCCTCTTGTTATATTTTATTTTAAAGCTAGCTTTTACTTGTAATTGAACTCAAGTTGCAGGATACCAAGAATAATTAAAATGAGCGGATAAGCTCTGCACGCGCCAGCCTATTTAAATTTCGTTCATTTGGATTTTCACTGCATTGCAATTGAGTAATTATGTCACGTTGTTATACATTCATTGTTATATCATCCGATATTAATAACATAAAATTAGAATCAATATTTTTCTAAACATGTAACGTTGTGAATATGTTTTGACGTAACATTTGAATACGCACGTACACGTACTGTGTATGAGAGGCTTCTAGGACTTAAAATTATTTAAGCATTGTAAATTTAATTATATCCAGATATACGTGTTTGTGTATGATTAGAATTATATAGGCTTCATTTATATTGTTCATAAATTATTCTCATCAACCCATAACCAGTAAAAAATTACATCATGCTTATAAATAAGTACATAAGAGCTAACAACATTAGAGTAATCGCAGTCTCCTTCAGTCTCATAAATATGAAATTTCTAAAAATGTGGAAGTTATTTTATTCCCTTTAGTTCTTTGAAGTACACTTTTGTGTGAACTAAGGAATATCACAAGCTCAAGATAATAACTGTAATGTCGGCTAAATAGTTGCATTAAAAACTTCATTATTCAATCCACACACTTCTTTTCTTAAATAAATTATATGTGCCACCAATCAAGTATAACCTAATTTAATACAAGAATAACCATAAAAATTTCGTGTAACATACGTACAAAAGATATACAGTCAATTTCTTTCAGAAAAGAACAAGAACAATTCAGAAAAGAACCTCTTTCTTTTCTGAATTCTGTTAAAATATACCTTTATTTCCCTATCACTTTGCCTTAGGTAAAGAAGCATAAGAAGTGACAAGAAATAAAAATCTTTCAACAATGTGTAGTGATTATCATTATATTGTAAGAGACGACAGAGGGAAATGAAACAAGAGATTGGCAGCAGCTTCTGTCTGATAACAACTGAAAGTAATAAAAACTGCGACTACCAACTCACATGCCAAACCGTTTAGCAGTAGATTTTTATAGGCTGTAATGAATGTAAAAAATATAATGTGAACAATATAACTTGGTGATGTCACTCCCTCACTTTTACGTGGTAATGGACAATGAGGCTTTGATGAACTACTGAAGGTTGTAAATGCATCCAAAATTGCTGAACTAAACCCTGACTGAAACCCTGAGTGTCGCTGTCCAGCAGCAACACCAGCGCCGCCTGCCCGCAGTGCTAAGTGCACGCATCTCTCTTAAAGTGCTTGCTTGGTGGTGCATTCTTGAAAAGGTTCATGTCCAGAATGTGGAAAAACCTTTTTTATCAAATTGAACTTACACCTGCAGCCAACGTTATACAAAGAAGGCTACAGGTGTGTTGTCATCTCTAAGAAATTAAATGAAACACCTCCCAGCCTTTAATTTTACTGTCTCTCTATACCCTTCAGAATAGAACACTGCTGTTCACATATTATATTATTAGCGACAACAAGTAACTTTAAAGAAGGTAAGGAATCAATCGAATAATGGCTTCTCTTTCCGTGCGTCATCACCTCGCATGCCGTTGCCACTGGTTGTCACCGTCATCTTTGGTAGGTGGCGCTGGCAGTTGTAAATTTCCTTGATTTAAAAAAAAAATCTTGGTCAGGTCTTTTGTATCATTTGTGTTCGCTCATTTTTTTAATATCATTAATAAAATATTGATCAGTTTAAATATTATAAATATTCATTGGACTCAATCCTAAGCATATAAAAAACTCCTACACCGAAACAACTTCTGATTAGCAGCAGGAATAGTTAAGAGGTAACAATTTAGGCAAACATACCCTCACAGACTACACACTATTTGTTCATCGCCTTTTCCTTTTCCAAACTTTGATGACACTACCATGTCATGGTAGTGTGAAAAAAAGTAACTAAAAATAATTATTTTTTACAAAATCTCCCAATTTTTCTTTATATACAAATATTTTGCACTCTAAGTACTATGCCTAAATAGTGGCAGGTCTAGGAACCAGTCCCAGGTTCACGATGATGATTCTCAATGTTTTCATGAACTCTCCGCAGCCCTAACGCTGACACATGTTTTCAACATGTTAAGATAGAAGCGATATCAAACTTTGCGTGATTTTTCTCAATAAACAATATTGCAGGTCTTAAGCACAAAGCGTAAGTTCTACTAGCGCCTAAAAATCAAGATTCCAACGTTTTGTCGCAAGAAATCGTATCTAACAATCATATTGATCATATAAATGATATAAAAAGCACATTGTCAGAAAGATAAATAATTGTTGAACTTATTAATATTTTTTAAATCGATCAATTGCTATTTTTATATAAAAAGCGGTTTTAGTGGCATAAGGTGTAGATTTATTAAGTCCGCATGGAGGGGCGTAAACACGATAACTTTTGAAAGTATCAATTGTTTCAATTTTACAAAATATTCAAAAAACCAAATTTGATACATACTTGACCAAGGTAAGATATTATTATTATTTTTATAATCACAGATTTTTATTAAAATATTTTGTTTCGCTAAAAGTACGCAGGATTTATATATAAATATACTTATACGTCTTGGAATAATAAATAGACCTGAAGGTGTACTTCGATATCTGCTACTGGGACTCCTCGACGAGTAGAACTAGGTGTACCGAGATTGTACTCGTTATGTTAGTTATGATGAGACCTTACCCCGACTTGAAAGTGTATTTCGGTGAATGCTACTGGAACTTCTCGAAGAGTAGTAATTGTAATAGGTGTGCTGAGTTTGGGCTCGTTTTGTTACCTCCGAACAGTGGCGGATTATCCTTAAGGCAAACTAGGCACGTGCCTAGGGGCACAAGGTTAAAAAGGCGCGCGCGGAAGTTTTTAAACGAAAAAAAATCATCATATTTGATTACTCCTAAATCGCTCTTTTTCTCTCATCACATTTTTCATTTATTCCCCCCTGTTGATGGTACTCGCATCCTAATTATTTTGCAATTATTAAACTATATTATAAACTATAATATAGTTTACTTGCAAAATGAGTATATTTAATTTATTATAGATATAATATGGCCCCTAGAGGGGCGCCGATGAGGTGCTAGGCTAGCCTAGGGCGCAGTCGTCATTTAATCCGCCTCTGCCTCCGGACTTGATAAAGTGACTCGAAGGTGGACTTTAATGACTGCTACTGGAACTCCTCGTCGAGGAGGAGAAATAGATGTGCCGAGTTTGGGCTCGTTTTGTTAGTTATGAATAGACCTTACCTCCGGACTTGACGGAGTGACTTGAAGGCGTACGCCGGTACGCCTTCAAGTCACTCCATCGTACTCAATATACTCGAACTCTTTGACGAATAGAACTACAATTTTATTTTTTCACTATCATATGAGCATTATGAGTCGTGTACTCAGGATTATCTTCCCGATAACAACTCCGAATAATAAAATAACACGTGGCAACTATGGCAAATATATGGGCTAATCTGTGTAGGAAGCCTATGTTCAGTTACCTAATTACTATTGCTTACAACGCTCATGAATCAGCACACGAGGCGTACTGCTGCTACTGTGTGTCGATGTAGACAACACGTCGATCTTTTACCATAAAATTTGAGATACTTTAATAACTATAATACTAAATAACTATAAATACTATAATACTAAATTTTAATATTAATAAAGTTAATTAATTTTATTAATATTAAAATAAATGAACTGATATTCCTTTGTACACTCAAAAGGGGCAAAAATTAAACATTTAATGAAAAGTAAAAGCCAACTTCAAATAACCAAAAAGAAAAAATGTCTCCACATAATAGCTCTTGAAGTCAGTGCTTAAACTTTTCCATACATATGTCTTATCATCGACTTCAGAAGTTATTATGATTATATGGAAAACATATTTTGTTAGTATATGAAGTCATCTTTTACTTTTTATCAAAAGTTAAATTTTATAATGACTACTCTTAACTGCATCAAAATAGATAAAAGTTTGCATCTTTACCAAATTCGCAAAATCAATAAGTTATCGTATGTGAAGTTCGGCTGGAACTGATTGCATGTTCACAGTCACAAGTCAGTTGGCATGTTTAGATTGGATATAAATCAAACAGATAGTACGCTGCGTTACAAATTGATCATATGTTATACTCTTATTATTAGGACAAAAACGGATTACTCACTTAATCGCTGTCTTTATTGTACGAGTATCATAGCAAATATTTGAATTTTGACAAATAAAACAGAATTATCACACTGCTAAACAAAATTAACATGTACAGTAACATTGTAATGTTTGACATAAATTTAATAAAGAACTATCGCCTTTTCAAAAGTAACATTAGTCATACCTCATGCAATTTCTCGACGCTGCGGCATTTCACACACGTGCGTGTCTACATAAAAATGAAATACTGATCGGCTGGTATAAAAATACGAGTAAAATAAGTTTTTAATAGTTTTAAGTTTTAGTCCTAGTAAATGTGCAGGTCCTGTGGGTACATTTACTTAGACTATTACCGTTACAGCTTTCAATATAATTATAATATAAATAATATAATGAAATAATTTATTTGTAGTAGTGTAGTAAATTTAGGTAATATTATAGTTACAATTTCTTATTACTTTATATTACAATTAACAATATAGTACAATTTCTTATAATATTTGTATACCTAAGGGTTGAATGCAGCGAACGTAA
Organism: Parnassius orleans; assembly: GCA_029286625.1. Lineage (NCBI taxonomy): Eukaryota > Metazoa > Arthropoda > Insecta > Lepidoptera > Papilionidae > Parnassius > Parnassius orleans. The sequence continues at coordinate 42,480 of JAGSMP010000585.1, forward strand.
CTTTTTACAAAGATGAATTCCGTCTGTACCTATCACCTTATTAAAGTCCATTGATGAACATTGGCCTACCCCATAGATTGCCTCATACGGGGGATATTTGCCATAGCTGCACGCTTGGCAAGCGGGTTGGCAACCGCAGTTTATTTTTTATTTAAAGTCGTTATAAGGGAGACACTGCTGCTCCTCTCCTCATTTGTTCCCTTTGTCGTCTCTTACGACACCCACGGAATAATATGGAGTAGTGGATATTCTTACACCGCCACTACTCGTTGTATTATACTGACTTCTCAGGCTATTAAGTCTAAATTATTACAGTAGCGGCAAGGTTTCTCCTACAATTAATGTTGAAGGAAAGGAAAAATATAGATTTTAAATAAATAATTCAAATTCAAAACATTTTGGTGATTGATGAACACAGGCGGACTCCAGTTTCATTGTTTTAAAAACCAGTAAAAAAAAAACATTCTATAATTCAACTTTTTAACCAAATTCAAAACAGTTTGGTGATTGATGAAAACAGGCAGACTCCAGTTTCTGTAAGTTTTTGTTTTTGTTGAAGGAACCTTAAAATTGTGTGTGACAGCCGACTTCATACCTTGCTGACACTAAGTAGTTAACTGCAATTATGCAAAAACCTGCATATAATTTATTTGAAATTGGTTTAATTATTATAAAAATATTAAACTTATTTTCTTTTTTCTTGTTTTCTTACCACTGATTGTAACATTTGGTAGACCCAAATCCAACAGTGTACCTACTTCTTTATCCATACTAATATTATAAATGCGAAAGTGTGTTTGTTTGTTTGTTTGTTTGTTTGTCCTTCTTTCACGTCGCAACAGAGCGTCCGCATGGCATGATTATTTGTATGGGGATAGTTCGGTGGCTGTAGAGTGACATAGGCTACTTTTTCAGCGGAAAACATATCATTCCCGTGGGAAAACCTAATATGTTGCAAAATTAAATTCAGCTAGGTGGCGCCACCGTGATTATACAAGACGGACGACGGTACGATGGACGAACACAGAAGGTCAGAATATCTGGATTATTATGTCTTTTACCAAAATTAAGATAAAAATGTATGGATCTGTATTTTCCACGCAGGACCGGGAATAGAGCGATAAAAACATAAAATTCACCAGCTGATTTTCTTCAAACGTTTTGGTGCATCGTAATTCACAGAATAGGCGATAACCTCGCAGACGATATTAAGTAATCCGTTGATGCTCTGCCTACCCCGCAAGGGTTACAGGCGTGATTATAAGTATGGATCAGAAATACTATCACCACCTCTCACGCTTTCACCCTTAACTATTACTTAACAATGGTATAAACAGTTCTTAGTAAGCCTTATTAATAAGCCTTAGTAATATTTATTGAACGGAAATGAATACAGTTCTTATATGTGGTTATGAATGAATCGGTATTACAATAAGAAAAATTGCAAAATTATAAGAAAAATATTTTTGAGATTTCTTATTAACTAACGTATACATAGTTTTAATTGATTCCGCTAGATGTCGTTACTAGGTTTTTAAAACGCGGTAACGAAATGTTTCTGACATGTACTTAACTCCGCCGTTGAGCCGCGCGTCAACTTATACTGCATACGGTACCTATACGCTTAAATTGTTTCTATTTCGTAGCTTACTCGACTACCTGCTTTCGATTTCGGTTGTTTGTTATTTGCTTTGTGATTTGGTTAAGGTTGAATGGATTTATATTGGCTTTCATTTTCGGATTTGTGTATTTTCTTGGATCGGTTTTATTGATTTGGTTGGTATTCCTTTATACATATTTAGACTCTGGCTTTGATTTTGGATTTTGTTTATTTAGAATCGTGAATTGGTTTTCGTTGTTTTAGGTTGTTTAACAATATTTCAAAGGAATATTAATAGTATAGATAGTGTATACGGTACCTATACACTTACTTCTTTTTTCGTTGGTTATATTTATATTGACTACTGCTTTCGATTTCGGTTTTCTGCGATTTGTTTTGTGATTTGGTTTAAGTTGATTCGATTTTTTTTGGCTATCGTTTTCAGATTCGTGTTGTGTCTTGAATTGGTTTTGTTGTTTTGATTTTAAAAAATATTTAAAAGGAATATTTATTCCTTTTAGATATTTTGGATTTGCTTTTAAAAAAAATATTTAAAAGGAAATTTAATTCCTTTTAGGTATTTTAACGTTTTTTTATAAATAGGTTTTTTCTTACTTCATAATGCCTCGCAAACGTAAGTCCAGCCTTTCAAGAGTATCTTCTCAAAGACAAGCGAAAAGATTAGCTCGATCGCTAGAATCTTTAGAAGATGCTGAACTGAGAAGGCAAGAACAAGCAGAGCGTCAGGCTGCTTTTAGAGCTACTGAAACACCTGCTCAAAGTCAGCGAAGGCGTCTTGAACAGGCAGAGCGTCAATCTACTTTAAGAGCTACTGAAACACCTGATCAAAGTCAGCAAGGCTATTCGAACATGCGGAACGTTAGGCCGCCTTAAGAGCCGCGAAACACCTGATGAAACTCATTACAGACTCATTGAGCAAGCTGAACGTCAATCTACTATAAGGGCATCTGAAACACCAGAACAGACACAGGCGCGAAGAGATGCAAATGCACAGCTCCAAGCTGAACGTCACAACGCATGTGCTGTTCCAATGGCAAAGTGTCTTTGAAAACTCTCTTTTATATGATGCTAATGAGTCACGGCGCTTTTAAACAGGATCCGGAAATATAACTCATGCTTTCAAATGACTTCGCTGGAGTTGACCGGGAAATAATAATGCCGGGATTTTCGCCTACATTTACGGTGCAAGGGCAAATTTATCATAGAATAGGTTCACTTTTTCAGCTGAAAACGAACAGCATAAATTTTACAACTATATTTTATGGGTGACGAAGAAATTGAGGTAGACTGTCGCTGCCAATTTATCCAGGGAGTTGAGAGAGACACAGTGTTCAAAATTCAAAGATTCTTGCATGAACGTAACATTTTAGTCATAACATTTAAAACTGCTTAGAAAACCTACCTGAAGAGGATTATAAAGTCGTCATTCACGCAGATCGGACCCTCGAGGAGAGCATGAAAGGCGCTACATTGCACCTTTGATAAACGAAATAGCAGCCGTAATTAGTGGTGATCAATTTTCTTCAAGAGACATTGTCTTGCGAGCACGTGATGATACGTTGCAACGGGTAGCCGATACCCATTACAATACCTCGGAGCGTTCGAAACCTTAGATAACAGCTGGATTGTCCCGTATTCGCCATTCTATGGAAAATGTTTAATGCCCATTAATGTAGAAGCATGTAGCTCTGTCCGCGCAATCAAGTATATCTGTAAGTACATAAATAAAGGAAGCGACCAAGCAATATTTAATCTCAGGAGTGAAGGTGAGGCAAATCCGTTAATGAAGTACAGACCTTTCAAGCAGGGCGTTATGTCAGCAGTAACGAGGCAGCGTGGCGTCTCCTTGGCTTCCTTACACGAAAGGCACCCAACAGTTACTCACCTTGCTGTGCACTTAGAAAATGAAGAGCGTGTATATTTCACCGAAAGAAATTTCAAGAAAGAATTGCATCACCGCCAAAACTACACTAACAGCCTTCTTTCAACTTTGTCAAACCGACCCTTTGCAAAACGTTGTTATATTCTGAAGTCCCCGCTATTATAATTGGAACACATCTAAGAAGGTGGAAACGCCGTATTCAAGGCGTGCCTGTTGCAAATTGGCCGGTGTAAAGTCATCAGATGCCCTTGGTCGTGTATACCGTCCATGTAACTAATTTGAATATTTCTGTTTGATTGCTGCTGCACCATGTTCAGTCCTACAGGATATAAAGACCTTAAAACTGTCAACGGTCAGGAAAACGCAACTTATAGAAGCATGTGAAGCTCTGCATCTTTAGAAAACGATAATCACTGGGATGAAACCATGGAGGAAGCTGTGCAATGCCAGTCACCAGCCTAAATTAGGGATCTTTATGCAACTCTCATATCATCTTGCGGGCTATCTAATGCACATAAATTGTGGGACAAATATAAAGTACATGGCGGAAGATATTTTGCAAGGGTTACAGCAGACACACGAACATGACATACAATGAACACATTTATAATGAAGCACTTGGAAAATTGAAGATAAAGTAATGGCAATGGTAGGCAAAAAATTAAGCGACTTTGGAATGATAAGCCTCAGCGAATAACTGAAAATGAACTAAGTGATGAAATTATACGTGAAACAAACTACGATATACCAGCTTTGCAGCAGCAAGTAGCCAATTTGCTTTGCCCTTGAACAAAAACGAGTTTTTGACAAAGTATTAGGACAAATTGAATCTGGAAATGGTGCACTTTTCTTTTAGATGCCCTGGAGGAACTGGGAACACATTTTGTTAAATTTATTATTAGCGCAAGTCCGGAAAGATAAAACATTGCTGTGTAGCTTCCTCCAGTATAGCCGCCACGCTGCTAAGCGGGGCCACACTGCACATTCTGTTTTAAACTCCCTCTAAATCTAGCCCAGGAAGAATCGTCGATCTGCAACTTTAGCAAAATAGTGCACGAGGTATAATGCTACGACAATGCAAACTTTTAATGTGGGACGAAAGTACAATGTCGCATAAAAAGCTGTAGAAGCACTAAATCGAACGCTCAGGATTTGTGCAGCAATACCGATGTAATGGGAGAATTGTGGTTTTACTGGCTGGTGACTTTCGTCAAACTTAACCTGTCATTCAAAGGGCACACCTGCAGATGAAATTAAAGCATGCCTCAAATCGTCCATTTTATGGAACAAAGTGACAAAATTCAGTTTAACTACGAATATGAGAGTGCATTTGTATAATGATATCAATGCTGGAAACAATGCTGACACACTATTAAAAATTGGCGATGGGCGGTTGGAAACGGATGCTGAGGGCTGCGTTAAATTGACGAGAGATTTTTGTAATTTAGTACAGAGTCATTCCGAATTAATTGCGAGCGTTTATTCAGATTTAACGAACAACATGCATGAAGACAAATGGTTATGTGAAAGGGCGATTCTTGCACCAAAAATTAGAGCGTTAACAAAATAATTTCAGATATATTAAGCGAAGTAGCAGGAGAAATAACAGAGTATTTGTCAGTAGACACCGTTATGGACACAGAACAGAGCACTTCATATCCCGTAGAGTTTCTAAATTCTCTAGAGTTGTCAGGTGTGCCCTCATATAAGCTTCAATTAAAATTAGGCGTCCCAGTCATGCTAATGTGAAATTTAGGTGCTCCTCGGTTATGTAACAGGACAAGGCTGCGTGTGACACATCTTGGACGGAACATAATCGGTGCTACAATTTTGACAGGCGTAGGAAAAGGTGAAAATGTTATATACCACGGATCCTATAATTCCACAGATCTTCCTTTTCAATTCAAAGGTTGCAGTTCCTATTAAGCTCAGTTTTGCAATGACAATTAATAAAGCGCAAGGGCAAACGTTACAGGTAGCGGGGTCAACTTAGAAAAACCGTGATTCTCTCATGGTCAGCTGTATGTAGCATGTTCGTGTGTCTAATGCCCAGAATCTCACATTTTTCTCCGAATGGAAAAACATATAACATTGTGTACAGTAGCGTCTTAAAATAGTGTTCAGTTAGTTTTTCCAAAATTCCACAATCAATTAATCAGAATTCCACAGATCTTCCCTTTCAATTCAAAATTTCCTATTTAGCTCAGTTTCTTTTCAATTCCAAATGCTGCACCTCTGACGGACCTATTAAGCTCAATTTCCTTTCAACTCAAAGGCTGCATCTCTGACGGATCTTTTATTTGGCTCAGTTTCCTTTCAATTCAGAAAACTGCATCTCTGACGAATCAATTTAGCTCAGTTTCTTTTCAAAAGTCTGCATCCCTGACGGATAATTATGCTCAGTTTGCTTTAATTAAAAAATATCCCATTTCCATTCGGAATAAACAGGCTATTTTCATGCTTTCCTATACGCTGCGTTTTTGAACATTTAAATAGGCTGACAAATCAATTTTGCTCAGTTTCCTTTTAATGGCTGCATCTCTGACAAATCTATAAAACTCAGTTTTCTTTCAATTCAAAAGCAATGGATAGTTCATTTCCCAGTGACCATGCGGGCGAAGCCGCGGTAACAACTAGTATCATATATTTATGACGCACGTGAGCTGGCAGCGGATGAGAATCCATCACCCCATTTCATCGGGTGGGTGTCGTTAAGGGTGACTAAGGGAAATGCCAGCAATATCTTATGGCTTTCAATAGACCACCCCCATTCAATCCATTCCTACCCAGTAACGGCAACAGACTTTATTAGACTTAATTTTTTCTTGGGTCTGTTAGATTTTAAGTTCAGGTGAGGTTGAAAATTTCGAAATGTTTTGCGAACATATACACACTGCCGGCGCTTCGCCCTTTTCTTTGCAAAACCCTGTAATATTTTCATATAAACAATAATATTATAATTAACATTATCTGCACTAATTCTTATTCAATAATATAATATCGAAATACGCTTTATGAAGCCAGGGTTTGATTTCACAAAATTCAAAGAAACAGAGCGTTAAAAAGACAGTATAATATAATACTTAAATATCTGAGTACTATGAGTAAAAATTGACAGGTCTAGAACCAGTCTCAGGTTCATGATGATGATTCTCAATGTTTTAATGAATTCTCCGCAGCCCTGATGCTGACACATGTTTTCAACATGTCAAGATAGAAGCGATATCAAAATTAGGTAGAAAATTATAAACTTGCGTGATTTTCGTCGACAAACAATATTTTATCTATAATTGATGATTAGAAAAGCACGTGCCCATTGATAAGTAAAACGCCTCATTTATTTATTCGACATCGTGAGAAACGCGCCTATTATTCGCTGCTTTAAACAAATTAACTACAAACATGCGACGAAATCTACAAATGACTAGACATTAACTACATTGTTGATATAACACAAACAAGAAAGGAAAATTTTATTATGTTATTCCAGCATTGAATAATTAAATATACTATAGATACAGATGCTACACTACATCTGCGATGAAAGAACTTTAAGGAGAAACTACCATGCAACAACCCAAACGAAAAGCCTCTTTGTCGCTTCTCTGCGAATTTCTGTGCATGAAATAATAAAATGTCCGGAATATAAACTCAAGAGTCACACAGTAAAACAGGCTATAATTAGTATCGCAGATGAGGATAGTTTCTGTAGTAGTGTACGTTTTCCTTCCGAATCAATAACATAATAAGTGGTGACTTATAAATATCCGCGTGTGAGTGCAGTAGTTTCATGTTTATAACGGTAACATTGATAACGGACCACTACCGCATATCATCCGTGGGTGTCGTAGAGGCGACAGAGGAAACAAATCAGCTACCCGTCAGCAGCGTCTTCTAAATTACGACTAAAATTAAAAATTGTGGTTGTAACCTGCTCGCCAAGTGTGCAACTATGGCAAATATTCCCCCTATGCGTTAATTCAAGTGAGAAGCTTATGTTCAGCAGTGGACTTTAATAGGCTGTAACGGTAACGGATGACAGGCCACTACGATGTAAGACATTGAAAATTAAGATTGAAGAAGAATCAAAGGAATAATTTTAATTCCTAAATTGTCAACCCCATCAGTGCCCTGTGGTAGCAGCGTCAACAAGTTTGGGCTCCACGGACTTTCATGTAAGAAAAGTGCTGGTAGGTTTTCACGGACAGTTCTTTGAACGATGTCATCCGAAAGCTCTTGTTACTATAAATGTTTGGTTTTGGAGCCTTGTGGAATATTTAGAGACAATGGCAGGAGATCCGACGGTATGACATTGGTCCCTTGGCAGTAAAGCCTAGTGTAGGATGCAACTTGCTGCGTAGCACTGGCGGCCTCTCATCTCAAGGTACCTCGTTCAGAGCCGGGGTGGCATCAGGGCAGCTGAACTGAGTAAGTGGCACAAATATGTGTATCTGAAAGATGACTACATATTTGTGCCATTTATTCATAGATTATCAGTCCACCACGTGCGGTGAAGTTCCTAAAGAAACTCTATCCGCGACTGGCTGTTGCTGCTGGTGATAATAGGGCTGGTTCTTTTCTCCCAAAGGTTAAGTATAGCCATTCAGCGAGGAAACGCAGCCAGCGTTCTTGGCACGATAGAGTAGGACTGTATGATAATTAAGTTATTAGTTTTAGTTTTTTTTAAAATTATAGTTTTGTATATAATAAAATATTGTATATTAAATGTTAATAATAATTTATTCCAAATACTTTCAGAAATAATATTCAGTGCCACCAATGAACATCGAACGTACTATAAATATTAATCTACAAATATTTTTTTCTGAAAGCATCATTTATTACTTCGCGTGTTTAAATTTAATTAATTTACCGCTTTAAACCAGATTAGTCGTGAGGAATGAGGCGACACATAGCTCACGGCGTATTTAGTTAAGTTTAATAAATGCGATGTTTTATCATAGTATGTACATCAATAAAGCGTGTTGATTCTAATCATGTCCCGTTATGTTTTTTGCTGTCTAATATCAGCTGTAAAATGCTAAGATTGCGGTTTTTTAGTCGTTTCGGATTACAGTGACAGCTGTCAATTGCGCAGGAAATATTAAAGTGCTAATCAGTACCCCTACATCATTACCGACTCATGATAATACTCACGCAAAAATATAGAGGAGTAAGGTAAGATTATAGAAGTGTCACAAATGCGTAATAATCACGTCACAAGCAGACCTGGAAAGCTCTAGACCGACAACCGATGGAGAGAAATGTTCTAATGCTGTGACCCATAGACATCTACATCTATCCTCAATAAAGAATCAAAATGGAGATGCGTTGTTACCCATGAGGAATAAGATAGAATGCCTCTTTTCAGTAAAAGGTCTCCGGTTCTCTCACCACACGAAACACAGTAGTGTTAAGCTGCTATTTTATGCTGGTATTCTGTGAGAGCGTGGTCCTTCCCCGGTCGAGCCGACCCATTAGTGCTACAACTATACTACTAATATAACTGCAGCATGGCTCTACCACGAATATAATAGTTGCAAAACACTTAAGCCGTATGCATGAGCCTCATTTTAAACCAGACGTAAATGAAATAAATAAAATAAAATCAGTGATTAGTTCACATGCATTTAATGAATACAGTATCAGTGCACAGCGAAGTAAGCTGGCTGCTCACAAAAGCGGCAGCTGCTAATGACTTCGATGCTGAGTGCTGTCGCCTCGCTCTGTGTTGGTGTCCACTTTATTTTACAATTTCAGTCTCTCGACTCCTAGGAGTCAGTTTTCCTTCACGAGGCAATGTATACGCTTATACAACAAAGTCCCAGAAAATATGCAGGCCTTATCTATCCAAAAGTTTAAAAAAAATTGGGTTATTATACTACTAAAGAGTACATGATTGATAATAACCCCTGGGAATGAGATGATCGCTACTTGATGTTTCTAAATGTTTTCATAATAATTGTATAAAATAATATATTGTACCGAGTAGTGGCGGTGTACAATCCCATATCATCCCGTGGGTGTCGTAAGAGGTGACAGAGGGAAACAAATAAGGGACGGGCCGCAGCGTCTTCCTAATAACGACTAAAAATAAAAAATTGCGGTTGCCAACCCGCTTGCCAAGCGTGGCAACTATGGCAAATCCCCCTATGAGGCAATCTATGGGGGAGTTCAGGAGTGGAATTTAATAGGCTGTAACTGTAACGGATATAATGTAAATTGATTATATTTAAAAAAAAGTTTCGCTGGGTTTCTTGCTGGTTCTTCACAGGACAAAGGTTTTTTTACAAACCAGTGGTAAAAGTAAAAAATTACTTTCAACAAGAATTACTTGTAATCTATTTTGAATAAAAATGATTCTATGCCATTGCAGGGAGACGTATGCTTCCGAAACTAGACGCTGAAACTATACACTATATTAAGTATCATCTTCCTATAAACGAAAAATATCGCATTCATATAATACCTTTTAAGTAAAAGCATAAAACATTAACGAATTATTAATTATCTGGACTAGCATGAATTTTTCTTTTTGTTTCTCTCACACGCAACTTCACTTGTCCTCTTTTTTCTCACCGTTAGTGTCTCAATATGACAGTCGCATTATACTAATTTATTTCATTTAAAAAGGATATTTATTGTCAACTAACAACTTCTACCCGCGAATCTGCTTGCATGGAAATATAATAAACGTTTCAATATTACTTTACAATGGTAAATTTTAATTTTTCCTATTTTCGTTATGTTAAGTCACTGCTTACCAAAATCCCACTTGATGGTAAGCGGTGATAAAACCTAGATGTTAAATCGCACTGTCTTAGCGTAACTCAAAGACGGACGCTGGCAAATTATTCCACTCCTTTTCTGTACGTATTACCAAATGTAAGGCTATAGTTGTAAAATAATCTTTTGTAACAGATATCTGCAAAGAACAATGGCGAAATAATATGTCAAATATTTTGAAGCGTCTTGAGTTATAATTCTTAAAGGACGTAATAAAACAATATATTGCATTTTTCAAATAAACATCAAAACTAGTAAAAGCCACAATAAAAATCACTAAACATAATTGATTGTAATCAAATGGATATCGCTTCCGTCACTTAGTGTGACCAGTTTATAATTACTTCACTTTCGTAGTTAAAAATCATTTTAAATTCATCTTGTTGCATCTGGTTTAAGATAAAATAATATAATTATTATTGCGTTTTATATCATTTAAAAAAAAGTTACATAAGAATATTAAAAAAATATGTAGTATTTTCTTATATATTTTTGGAATTCAGATTGTTTAGTAAGAAACAATATAAATGCTATAGCAACACAATTATGACAATGTCTTAATGACGTTTTCGTTACGCGTCTCACACACACTGCTCTCGCGCCGTTTGTGCTCTCTGTGTTTTGTGTTCTTGGTTTTGCCTTTTGATTATGCTCGTATAGTTTTCTTTTAAAAACATTTTTAAAAGAAAACTATGGCTAAACATATTATTTTGAATTCTCATTAGGCAGTGAATTCTTAATAAGCGATTAAATTCCTTAATAGAGAGCTTATTCTGCCCCAGCAGTTGATTACTCAAAAATAACCTTGAAACGGTAATATACCTAATAGTGAATAGTTATTAATAAAACATTAATATAAGATTAAATGACTGAAATCCTTTAGGTCAAAAACTCATTAATTGATAATATATTTTGAGCCATTTCAGTGACATAACTTCACATAACCTAGAAATCTTCAAAGCCTCGTAACAATTATTTCTGAATTCGTCGATAAAAATCTTAGACAAACAATCTCAGGTAAGGATAGTGAATCGTTTTTGATATTTTGGATGTAAAGACGCTTCCAGATTACCTGACATAAAAATTTGTATGGGAGTTCGCCATTGTTCTTTTTGGCAAATCTGCTTATACAGGATTGAGTCACCAACATCCAAACATAATCACAAATTAACATTATTTTTTCGCTTTAAACAGGACTCCGTTCTTCAGAATGGTTCGTGGCTACAAACAACTTGCTTAATATTTGAATTGCAAATATTAATAAGTGTTTGAATTCATTACAAACAGGTATAATTTTGGTTTGGAAGCTTGGATTGTAATTTTATCTCCACCAATTTATTCATTATTTTCAGTCTTAGTGGTGGTGGTATCTCACCAGTCTCGAACACAAGCGCAAAGTAGCCAGCCTTTCGGTTTTCTACAAGAAATTTTCGGAGTGCACAGGAATCGCATAACTTAATTCCTCCCTCTCCCTTCCACTATCGTACAACCAGATGTTCGGCCAGTCTCCAACCTTTTTTTGTCGACTTACCACGCATTCGAACCATACTGTTTGCTTCACATTTCGTCATGAGTACATCAAAAGAGTGGAATAAGTTGCCAGCATCTCTCTTTCCATCCGATTACAATTTCGGTGTCTTCAAAGCAAGAGTAAATAGGCCTCTGTTAAGCCATCTACGGCACTTACCATCAGGTGGGATAGTAGTCAAGCACTGGTTTAGAATATTTAAAAAAATCTCGTTTTATTTATAGTATCGTTCAATGTTACTCTTATATTTTCAAATCTCATGTGTGCAGTAAACAGAATATCATAACAATGAGTTCACTGTAACCATCGGATTGTAAGTATTATTATCAAATATTTAATATATTTGAATAGTATTTAAGGATTTTAATAATAACAGTTTTAATAATAGTCGATTTCTCTTACAATTTTTTAGGAATCCAGTTAAAAAAAAGATTCTACTTTACGTTTGTAATTATTTTTTAATTAAATGTGTAGAATCGTTGTGTGTTGGAATGAAGACCTGCGGGAATGCCGTGGGTCGTGGCGCGCGTTCAGTATTGTAATTGGGCTATATAATTGTATATATAGTACTGGAAACTGATGTTATATTATACTTATGGATGTTAAAAAGATAAGTTTATTAATTGCTGGTGTAGCTAAGGGATGTATCTAAAAGTGGAAATTTGTAAATGGTTTCATTACAATAAATAGATATAAAAAAATGTATAATAATGTAACTTATAATGCGATTTTAGTAATTTATAACTTAATATAACTCACATGTAACTGCTGTAAATTTTCCGTATAAAATAAAATAAATAATTTACTGTAGAAAATTGTCGATAAAACATAACAACTAAACTTACTTTCTATACTACATATTTATAAAAATTAATAATTAAAAAAAATCAAAAACCCAACTGCAAAAAAGATAATTTAAAAGTAATGCACTAAAACGACTGAAACAAGATTGAGAATAGAAAACAAAATTAAAATAAAGTCTTAACAAAGTAAACTCTACTTCAGTTTAGGTTTTCAGCTCACAGTATAGTCTGTTAAACCGAAGTAGATGTGCATTACTTTTAAATTATCATTTTGCAGTCGGGTTTTTGATTTTTTAAATTATTTATTTTATTTTGGACTTTTAGTGTCGACACACTCTTATGAACTAAATTTCATATGATAGCAAAACTTATATATAGTTTTGCAATTCCGTTTTAATTTCTTTTATTTTGGTACCTACTCGATAGATTTGGTTATTTTTTTAATTAACGTTTTTTTTTTATATAGGAGAGGGGCAAACGAGCATGCGGCTCACCTGATGGTAGTGACTACGCCGCCGCGAACAACTGCAACACCAGGGAACCAGAGGAATTGCAGATGCGTTGCCGGCCTTTTAAAAGGAGTAGGCTCTTTTCTTGAAGGTCCCTAAGTCGTATCGGTCCGGAAAATCGCTGGTGGTAAACTATTCCACAAGGAAGTTGTGCGAGGAAGAAAACATCTTCTAAATCGCACAGTGGTGGACCGCCAATCATCCAGATGGTGTGGATGGTATCAGGAGTTCTGCCGCGATGTGCGTTCGTGAAATTTGGCGGCTGGGATTAATCCGAACAATTCCTCAGAGCACTCCCCGTGGTAGATGCGAAAATGCAAAGGAAACTTGGCACTGGGCCCTGCCCAGAGATGGGAACAGTATTCCATGTGAGGCCGAACCTGCGCCTTGTAAAGTTGCAGGCGTTGTGCCGGCATGAATACTGTCCCGCTCTGCTGAGCACGCCAAGCTTTTAGAGGCCAATTTGGCCTTCTCTTCAAGTGACCGCGAAACTGCACGTCACTCGAAATGTCAACGCCGAGGATTCCGATACTGGCTGAGGCAACAAAGTGCCTTGAAACCGAGGAGATACGACAAAGGGTTCTTTTAGCGGTAAACGCGCAAACTTGTGTCTTCTGGGGATTAAACTGGACTAGATTTAGTCGCCCCAATCTGAGACTTTGTTCAGCAAAGACTCGACTTCAGACACAAGTTTGTTCCGGTACTCGGCGACGTTTTCCCGAAAATATTCGCACGGCCGGCGTATAGAGCATCACCAGTGCTATCATCCGCATAGCAATGAATGCTACCGGTTTGCAACATATCATCGATATGCAGAAGAAACAGCGTTGGTGATAGCACGCAGCCTTGTGGAACACCAGCGTTAATAGGCATGGTCGGAGCATGCACTGTCTACAACGACCTTGATGCTCCTCTGCAAAAGCTGGTGATCAATTGCACAATTTCTCGGGAAGCCCATAGAGAACTTCGTAAAGCGCTTTGTAAACCCGATCGAAAGCCTTCGCAATGACCAAACTAACGGCCAATGCCTCCCCCTTGGACTCTACTGCCTCCGCCCATCTATGAGTCAGGTAGACCAGAAGATCACCAGCTGATCGACCCCGACGAAAACCGTATTGGCGGTCACTAATCAGCTGGTGATCCTCAAGGTACCGCATGAGCTGGTAGTTTATAATGGATTCCATTATTTTGGAGAACAAGGGGGTGATGGCGATAGGCCTGTAGTTGGACGGGTCTGAGCGGTCGCCTTTTTTAGGGATCGGTTGGACAAAAGCTGTCTTCCATGATTTCGGGACTACGCCTAGGAGTAGGAGTACCGGAAAGACGTTAGAACCGGTGCCAACTCCGAGCACACGTCCTCAGCACAATTGGGGATTCCGTCAGGCCCACTCGACTTGTGGATGTCCAGGAGAGGTGCTTTGCGAACCGAGCGCTGTGAGAACCGAACATCCGGCTTGGAGCACCACACCGCGGGATGGCCGGCGGTGTGTTCTCCCGTCATCAAGAGTCGAGTTGGACGCAAAAGTGAGCCTAAAGGTCGGCTTTCTCTTTGCGGCGTGGGCCAGTGAGTCGTCCTCCCTGTGCAGAGATGGTAGTGATGGCTTACAGAAATTCCCTTGGACAGCCTTGGCGAGAGACCAGAATGCACGGGTTCCCGAAGGAAGGCGAACTAGTTTCGCCAATTCTGCTTATGTGTTCTGACTTTGCCTTAGCAATAACACTTTGAAGGACTTGGAGGCAAAGTTATACTTCTTTAAGCATGCTGGTGTTTACATCCCGAGCCGCCGAAGCCTCAGCCCAGGCCTGATAGCACTCTGCTACTGCGTAATGCAGTCTTACAGGAGCGACCAAACCAAGGCTGCGATGTGCTCCGATGGGTACCACAGATGATGGATAAATAGTTTCATTCCCTGTAACACCACATCAGTGACAGAGTCAGCAACAGCGCTGGGATCATCCGGCGAGAAGCAAACCCGCCCCATGGGTAGGATGCAAAGAAAGACCGCATTCCGTCCCAATCCGCCGACCTGTAATGCCAAACACGGCGGCAACCTGCAGAACGCAACCGCGAGGGAGCGTGAGTGGCACCACTCCGGATCAGACAATGGTCGGAAGAGCCGAGAGGGCATCGACGGAAACCTGATATCCGTCCGTATTATTTTACGCCAAAAATCGCCATTTTTTATTTTTTTTCAAACAGCTATCTAAGAACACTTGGGTTTCTAAGACGAATAGAACGATACCTTAATTGTCGAAATCCATCCAGCCGTTTGTTAGATACGAGATAATAAAGAAATTTACAAACATACAAGATACGAAAAACACAACCCTTCCTTGGCAGTCGGGTAAAAACATATAAAACTTAATGATAAATTTCGTGATTTATTTTCACGTGACTTTAACAACTTTAATTTGACTAATAAGTATCAAACTATCCTATTTTAACGGATAAAAAAACATAAAGTCGAATTGTAAACTTATGTTAAAGGTCCACTAAAAATAGCTACAATGGCGACGGTGAACATTTATAGGCTTTTGTTTTATTTATTATCTAGGGCTACATTACATGGAGTAAAAAAACAACTGGAATTCATAAGAAAAAAATGTAGCGAAATAATTTCCGTCAATAAAAGCGAGAGAGAATTTTAATAAAAGCTCTCTCGGAGCATGAGTACGTGTCGTATTCTTGACGCTGCTCCTCTTGCCAGTCTAGATATTTTACTGTATGTACATATTTCTGATAATATCAAAAACGTAAAAACATTTCATTGTATTTATATTATTATTGAAACATGAAAGAATAGAGAATACGGCATAAATAGGTTTATGCCCTATTCTCTAGATTTTATACAAATTTAAATATTCTCACGAACTTTGCATACAAATTATGTAGAGCCGACTAATTTCCGGAGCGTTATTAAAAGTAAATATACGAGTATGTTCCGAGTTATCCTGGCAAATCCCATAGTTGAAGTGTCTGTCTGGAATATCGAAATACCTGCCTTATATTAAGCTTAAATGGTTATTTTTATGCCATTATGACATATGAATAACTATTTTTAAAATTTTTGTCTGTCTTTCTGTCTGTCTATAAGAGTAAGATTGAATGATAAAAACGAGATATTTTTAATATTCTAAGCCAGTGCTTGACTACTATCCCACCTGAAAGTAAGTGGTGATGCAGCCGAAGATGGTAAAACGCACTCACTTTACAAAAGCCTATTTACTCTTGCCTTGGAAGACACCAAAATTGTAATTGAATGGAAAGACAGATGCTGGCAACTTATTTCACTCTTTTGATGTACTCTGTGTGTACTGTGGTATGTTTACAACGAAAGGTTGGACACCGAGATTCTGGTTGTTCGATATTGGAAGGGAGAGGAAGGAATTAAGCTATGTGATTCCTGTGCACACTATTCGAAAATTTCCTGTAGGAAACCGAAAGACTGGCTACTTTGCGCTTGTGTTTGAGATTTAATTCAATTTAATTCAAATATTAAGCAAGTTCTTTGTAGCCACAAACCAATCTGAAGAACAGAGTCATGTTTCAAGCCAAAAAATAATGTTAATTTGTGATGATGATTGGATATTGGTAACTGAATCCTGTAATATGCAGCTTAACCAGAAATTGGTCACATTTCTGTTACATAGGATTCTTTTTGCAACTATTTCCTTACAAGTGGTAATACGTTCAGCAAAGGAGTGAAATAATTTGCCAGCGTCTTTATGTTACGCTAAGATAGTGCTATTTACCATCTAGGGTTTTATCACCGCTTACCATCAGATAGGATTTTGGTAAGCACTGGCTTATAATAAGTAAAAACATTCCAACCTGTTGTTGTACACTTTACAAAAGACGAAGTCATCATCATCATTACAGCCCTTCACAAGTCCACTGCTGAACATAGGCCTCCCCAAGGAATGCCACAAAGCACGGTCCTGAGCCACCCGCATCCATCGACTTCCTGCATGTCTTACCAGGTCGTCACTCCATCTAGTGGGGACGCCCTACACTTCGTCCGCCGGTACGAGGCCGCCACTCGAATCTTTTTTCCCCATCGGTTGTCGGTTCTTCGAGCTATATGGCCGGCCCATTGCCACTTCAGCTTACTAATCTGTTGGGCTATGTCGGTCACTCTGGTTCTACTGGATATCCTCATTTCTAAGTTTATCACGCAGTGAGACCCAAGCATAGCCCTCTCCATAGCTCGCTGAGCAACCTTGAGCTTCCTCATCCGGCCAGCAGTGAAGGACCACGTCTCAGTTCCGTAGGTCATCACTGGCAACACGCACTGGTTGTACAGCCTCGTTTTCAAGTTTTGAGGTATACCTGACGAGAAGATGTGCCGTAATTTCCCGAACGCTGCCCAGCCGAGTTGAATCCGTCGATTGACCTCTCGGTCGAAGTTGGACTTACCTAGTCGGACTATTTGTCCCAGGTAAACATATTCGTCAACAACTTCGAGCTTAGTGCTCCCAACAACTACCGGCATAGGTGTGACATGGACATTAAACATGATCTTTGTTTTGTCCATGTTCATCTTAAACCTATCCGTTGGGAGGCACTATTGAGGTCATTGAGCATAGTGCTGGGTCCTCCAGCGATTCTGCCATAGGACTATATCATCGGCAAATCGAAGGTGAGTGATGTACTCGCCATTGATTGCACGTATTCAAACATCAATTTAAAACGTAACAAATGGTTGGTAGACGAGACGGAGTAAAATATTATACTTCAATACGAGTGGACTAACTTTCCATACTGCTTTATGTTTGTCTCACGTTACATACTTCATTTGATCTTTCAGGCAATTACTCGATTACAGTTATGAAAATAACCGAATACGAAAGTAAAATTCAAAGGGTCAGTTTGTGCGATGACTCAGCACGAGCGGTCAGCTTACTGGACAGAGTAACTGTCTACTGCGAACTCCTGGGTTTGAATACCAACTATATACAACTTTTGTGTAGACACAGAAATTGTTGGTGCTCGGTTCTAGTATATTTGTTTATCTGTGTCCCTTACACTTCATCCGAATAGTTCTCCAGATTTTGCATCCAGTACGAGAATGTAAGGATATATATATAAAATAAAGTAAACACTCCCTGTGTTTACGCTATTTTGAACTTTATCTCATATCTAGTGCAATATTTATCTGCCCCACTACATCTAGATCGAGAGCCGAGGTAGTTCAGGGGCACTTGCTGTAAATTTCACAGTACGCGAGCAACGGGTTCGATCCCCGCCGGCACCTATGAAAATTTTAATTGCAATTTTAAGTGCTGATTTACCACGTGCTCGGCGGTGAAGGAGCTTATCGTGAGGAAACTTGCATGTCTGAGAAATACGAAAAAAAAATATCAAAGACATGTGAAGTTCGCCTACACGCAATGGGGCAGAGCAACGGACATTTTCTTGCCCTAAAACCCTCTCAGAAAAGAGAGGAGGCCTGTGCCCAGCTGTGGGATATACGTCCCACAGCTTACATTACTTTCTACTTTACAATATCTAGGCCACACTATGCACAATAATTCAACTGGCGACATCATATTGTATTTGTTCAAGAATCCCGTAGTAAAGACTGAAAACATCCTGATTTGTCTCTTTCCGTCAGTCGAAACGCTTCGTAGCTTCAATTAATTGTGAAAGTAAAGTAAAAGCGCTTCCATGTTAGCTGCAGGCTAGATCCGGTTTTGCCAAAGTGAATGAAGTACGGAATAATATATTTTTTCTTTTTTTTAAAAGTGCTCTGCTCAGGTTTGAAAAACCAAAATGTTAAAAGTTTATTCGTCTCAAAATGAAAACATGTCGAAGGTATGTGAATTTTACAATTTTCACTGGATCAGTTGAACTGTGGGACATGATTTTTCTACTTGACCTACGTTCCCAGAAATGAGGGACTTCCTAATCCTTAGGACATATAATAAATAGACAGAGCTTATGTCAACAGATATCTACTCTGTCACATTAAGTGTGTTCTATTGAAGAGGCGTAATCCATCCACTCAAGTTATATTTGTATTGTATTAACGAATTATTAGGATTAACACGAAATAATAAATGCGATAACTGTAATTCGTTTCTCTCACGCAATCACTTATCCTTTATTAATTTATTACATTTAAAAGGATATTTATTATGAACTACTGACTTCTGCCTACGAATTTGCTTGCATGAAAATATAATAGACGTTTCAATATTCCTTTACTGTATTTTTTATTTTCCCTCTTTTCGTTATTATCAGCCAGTGCTTACCAAAATCCTACCTGATGTTAAGCGGTGATAAATACCTTGATGGTAAATAATCTAGCGTAAATTAAAGACGCTGGCAAATTATTCCACTCCTTTGCTGTACGTATTACCACTGTAAGGTAATAGTTGCAAAAATAATCCTATGTAACAGGAATGTGACCAATTTCTGGTTAAGCTGCATATTACAGGATTAGGTTACCGACATCCAATCATCATCACAAATTAACATTATTCTTTTGCTTGAAACATGACTCTGTTCTTCAGATTGGTTTGTGGCTACAAAGAACTTGCTTAATATTTGAATTAAATTGAATTAAATCTCAAACACAAGCGCAAAGTAGCCAGTCTTTCGGTTTCCTACAGGAAATTTTCGAATAGTGTGCACAGGAATCGCATAGCTTAATTCCTTCCTCTCTCTTCCAATATCGCATAAAACCAGAATCTCGGTGTCCAACCTTTCGTTGTAGACATACCACAGTACACACAGAGTACATCAAAAGAGTGAAATAAGTTGCCAGCATCTGTCTTTCCATTCAATTACAATGTTGGTGTCTTCCAAGGCAAGAGTAAATAGGCTTTTGTAAAGTGAGTGCGTTTTACCATCTTCGGCTGGCCACTTACCTTCAGGTGGGATAGTAGTCAAGCACTGGCTTAGAATATTAAAAATATCTCGTTTTTATCATTCAATCTTACTCTTATAGACAGACAGAAAGCAGATTTTTAAAAAAAAATAGTTATCCATATGTCATAATGGCATAAAAATAACCATTTAAGCTTAATATAAGGCAGGTATTTCGATATTCCAGACAGACATTTCAACTATGGGATTTGCCAAGATAACTCGGAACATATTCGTATATTTACTTTTGTTAACGCTCGAAATTAGTCGGCTCTACATAATTTGTATGCAAAGTTCGTGAGAATATTTAAATTTGTATAAAATCTAGAGAATAGGGCATAAACCTATTTATGCCCTATTCTCTATTCTTTCATGTTTTTTATAATAATATAAATACAATGAAATGTTTTACATGATACAGTAAAATATCTAGAATGGCAAGAGGAGCTGCGTCAAGAATACGACACGTACTCATCCTCCGAGAAGCTTTTATTAAAATTCTCTCTCTTTTATTGACGGAAATACTTCGCTACATTTTTTTCTTATGAATTCCAGATGTTTTTTTTTACTCCATGTAATGTAGCCCTAGATAATAAATAAAACAAAAGCCTATAAACCGTTCACCGTCGCCATTCTAGCTATTTTTAGTGGACTTTAACATAAGTTTACAATTCGACTTTATTTTTTATCCGTTAAAATAGTTGTTAAAGTCGCGTGAAAATAAATCACGAAATTTATCATTAAGTTTTATACGTTTTTAGAAATATGTAGTATAGAAAGTAAGTTTAGAAAATTTTTCTACAGTAAATTATTTATTTTATTTTATACGGAAAATTTACAGCAATTACATGTAAGTTATATTAAGTTATAAATTACTAAAAATGCATTATAAGTTATATTATTATACATTTTTATATCTATTTATTTTAATGAAACCATTTACAAATTTCCACTTTTAGATCACACCTGCTACAATTAATAAACTTATCTTTTTTAACATCCATAAGTATAATATAACATCAGTTTCCAGTACTATACATACAAAATTCATATAGAATAGAATAGAATAATTTTTATTCAATATAGATTACATGTAATTCTTATTGAAAGTCATTTTACTTTACCACTGGTTCGAAAAAACCTCTGTCCTGGGAAGAACCAGCAAGAAACCCAGCGGGACTTTTTTAAAAGTAAATTTTACATTATAATATATACAATTAGCACAATTACAATACGAACGCGCGACCCACGGCATTCCCGGCAGGTCTTCATTCCAACACATAATAACGATTCTACACGTTTAATTAAAAGAAAATAATTACGAACGTAAAGTAGAATCCTTTTTCATTAACTGGATTCCTAAAAAAATGTAAGAGAAATCGACTATTATTAAAACTGTTATTATTGAAATCCTTAAATACTATTCAAATAGATTAAATATTTGATAATAATTCTTACAATCCGATGGTTACAATGAACTCATTGTTATGATATTCTGTTTACTGCACACGAGATTTGAAAATATAAGAAACATTGAACGATATTATAAATAAAACGAGATTTTTTAAATATTCTAAACCAGTGTTTCTACTATCACCCGATGGTAAGTGGTGATGTAGCCGTAGATGGCAACAAAAGCCTATTTACTCTTGCTTTGAAGACACCGACATTGTAATCGGATGGAAAGAGAGATGCTGGCAACTTTTCCACTTTTGATGTACTCATGACGAAATGTGAAGCAAACAGTATGGTTCGAATGCGTGGTAAGTCGACAACAAAAGGTTGAGACTGGCGAGCATCTGGTTGTTCGATAGTGGAAGGGAGGGAGGAATTGGTTATGCGATTTCTGTGCACTCCGAAATTTTCTTGTAGAAAACCGAAAGGCTGACTACTTTGCGCTTGTGTTTGAGACTGGTGAGATACCACCACCACTAAGACTGAAAATAATGAATAAATTGGTGGAGATAAAATTACAATCCAAGCTTCCAAACCAAAATTATACCTGTTTGTAATGAATTCAAACATTAATATTTGCAATTCAAATATTAAAAAGTTTTTAGTACCACGAACCATTCTGAAGAAAGGAGTCGTATTTAAAGCGAAAAAATAGTGTTAATTTGTTTATGTTTAGATGTTGGTGAATCAATCCTGTATAAGCAGATTTGCCAAAAATTTTGCAGATATCTGTTACATAAGATTATTTTTAGAACTATAGCCTTACATTTGGTAATGCGTACAGAAAAGGAGTGGAATAATTTGCCAGCGTCCGTCTTTGAGTTACGCTAAGACAGTGCGATTTAACATCTAGGGTTTTATCACCGCTTACCATCAAGTGGGATTTTGGTAAGCAGTGGCTTAACATAACGAAAAGAGGAAAAAATAAGAAATTACCATTGTAAAGTAATATTGAAACGTTTATTATATTTCCATGCAAGCAGATTCGCGGGCAGAAGTTAGTAGTTGACAATAAATATCCTTTTTAAATGAAATAAATTAGTATAATGCGACTGTCATATTGAGACAGAAACATGGTGAGAAAAAAGGGGATAAGTGAAGTTGCGTGTGAGAGAAACGAATTAATAGTTATCGCATTTCTTATTACATGCTTGTCCAGATAATTAATAATTCGTTAATGTTTTATGCTTTTTACTTAAAAGGTATTATATGAATGCGATATTTCTTAAGTTTACAGGAAGATGATACTTAATATAGTGTATAGTATCAGCGTCTAGTTTCGGAAGCATACGTCTCCCTGCAATGGAATAGAATCATTTTTATTCAAAATAGATTACAAGTAATTCTTGTTGAAAGTAAGTTTTTACTTTTACCAATGCTTTGTAAAAAAACCTTTGTCCTGTGAAGAACCAGCAAGAAACCCAGCGGGACTTTTTTTTAAATATAATCAATTTACATTATATCCGTTACAGTTACAGCCTATTAAATTCCACTGCTGAACGTAGGCCTCCCCCATAGATTGCCTCATAGGGGGATTTGCCATAGTTGCCACGCTTGGCAAGCGGGTTGGCAACCACAATTTTTTTCGTCGTTATTAGAAAGACGCTGCGGCCCGTCCTTATTTGTTTCCTCTGTCACCTTTTACGACACCCACAGGATGATATGGGATTGTACACCGCCACTACTCGGTACAAAATATTATTTTATACAATTATTGAAAACATTTAGAAACATCACAGTAGCGATCATCTCATTCCCAGGGGTAATTATCAATCATGTTCTCTTTAGTAGTATAATAACCCAATATTTTTTAAACATTTTGATAAATAAGGCCTGCATATTTTCTGGGACTTTGTTGTAAAAGCGTATACATTGCCTCATGGAGAAATAACTGACTCTTAGGAGTCGAGAGACTGTAAAAAAGTGGTAAAAAATTGTAAAATAAAGTGGACACCAACACAGAGCAAGGCGACAGCACTCATCAGCGAACTCATTAGCAGCTGCCGCTTTTGTGAGCAGCCAGCTTACTTTCGCTGTGCACTGATACTGTATTCATTAAGTGCATGTGAACTAATCACTGATTTTATTTTATTTATTTCTCATTTACGTCTGGTTTAAAATGAGGCTCATGCATAGGGCTTACGTGTTTTGCAACTATTATATACGTGGTAGAGCCATGCTGCAGTTATATTAATAGTATAGTTTAGCACGAATGGGTCGGCTCGACCGGGAAGGACCACGCTCTCACAGAATACCAGCGTAAAATAGCAGCTTAACAATGCTGTGTTTCGTATAGAATAGAATAGAATAGAATAATTTTTATTCAATATAGATTACATGTGTAATTCTTATTGAAAGTCATTTTTACTTTACCACTGGTTCGAAAAAAATCTCTGTCCTGGGAAGAACCAAGAAACCCAGGACTTTTTTAAGTAAATTTTACATTAATGGTTGTACAAACTATTTAAGTACAAAATTTATTTTAGAAACTGCTTGGAAGCGACCACCTCATTCCCAGGGGTATTATCAATTATATATTCATTTATACTATAATAACCCTTTTTACAGTTTCAGCTTAACAAAACATTTAAACTTGGTAATAGAGAGAGCCTGTACACTTTCCGGGATCTTGTTGTAATAGCGTATACATTGCCCCAAGAATGAATTACTGACTCTGTGGAGTCGAGAAACTGGTATCACTAGCTTGTGCTTGTTCCTAGTGTTTACAGAATGTATATCACTTTTTACTAAAACTACCTTTGTTTTGTGAACATACATTAAATTTTCGTAAATATACTGAGAGGCCAAAGTTATTATATTTATTTCTTTAAATTTATCTCTAAGAGACTCTCTCGGTTTTAGGTTGTAAATAGCTCTAATGGCCTCTTCTGTAAAACAAAAATAGTTTCTGAATCAGTTGCATTTCCCCATAGCAAAATCCATAAGACATTATGCTATGGAAATAACTGAAATAAACTAGTCTAGCTGTCTCGACACTAGTGAGACCTCTAATCTTTTTTACAGCATAGGCTGCAGAACTTAGTCTGCTTGCTAGTTTGGATATATGGGGCCCCACTGAAGCTTTGCGTCGAGTGATGCCAAGAAAACAGTGGATTCAACAGGGTTCAGTTCTTCCCTATTTAAAACACATTGGTACCCAGATTTTAACATTCGTTGTTGTAAATTTAATACCTTTAGTTTTATTTCCGTTTAAATGTAGATTATTAACGTTGAACCAATGCACTAATTTTGATATAGCATTATTCACATCGTCACATTTAAATGATTGACGTTTAAGTTTAAAAATCAAGGAAGTATCATCAGCAAATAATACTATATCATGATTATCCCTACAAGGAAGGTAAGTCATTAATATATACCAGAAATAGAAATGGGCCGAGAATTGAGCCCTGAGGACACCATTAGTACAGGTGACCCGGAAGAACTTTTACCATTGATAATAACTGCCATTCTATTACTTAAATATGAAATAATAAGTTTAAGCGCTGTGTTCTTGACACCATAGTACTGTAGCTTCCTGATTAATGTCTCATGGTGAACACAGTCGAAGGCCTTGGAAAGGTCACAAAATATACCCAAAGCATCCTCCGTATTCTCCCATGCACAAAAATATGTTTAATAAGCTCAACTCCAGCGTCAGTTGTCGAGTGACCCCTTGTTAAACCGAATTGATTTTTGTGTAGCAATTTATTAATATTAAAGAAACTTAAGATCTGATCTTAAATTATTTTTTCAAAAGTTTTACTAAATGTTGGTAGTAGAGAAATCGATCAAAAATTGGCGGGGTCCAATGTACTACCAGATTTAAATAAAGGTATGACTTTACTATGTTTCATTAAATCAGGAAACACCAGATTCGACGCTTGTATTAAATATAGTGGCTAGATAAGTTGCTATTATATCTATTATAGATCAAATAACTTTAACGGAAATCTCGCATAAGTCTGCTGTTTTCTTAACATCAATAGTTTTAAAATATTTAACGATATCTTTTGGCAATACTCTATGGAATTTAAAAGTATTTGAACAAGCCTTTACATTTGTTTAAGCAATGATTCGGCGACAGTAGGAGAAAAATTTAATGATTTTGTTGTCAAGAAAGGAACATCAGTAAAATGTTTCTCAAAAGCCATAGCAACTTCTTGATCAGATCGAGTTAAACTGTTGTTAATATTCAATTGAAAATCCGAGTTGTGCGGTTTGACCTTGCCCGTTTCTATTTATTATTCTCCAGGTCATTTTAATTTTGTTGGATGCAGTTTTAATTTTGTTACTTAAATGTAAAGCCTTAGCTATGTAGCACACTTTTTAAATATTTTAGAATATGTTTTACATAATCTCTAAATATAACACTAGTATTATATGATCTTTCATTATAAAGCTCATATAACTTTCCTACTTTTATAAATTCCTACTGTCGCCCATTCATTAAATGATTTGCAACTGTTAAAGAAAGTTTTAGAAGTAAATATTGTACTAAATTCACAAGTTATAATTTTAAATAACATACCATACAAATAATTAGCACTATTTTTAAATGAAAGTGATGGAAGTCTTTTATTATATTACTTCTAAACCTCTCAAGCGATGGTCATTTATTGGAACAAGCACCATTTTCTCATTTTTCTGTTTTTTGTGTATTTAAGACAAAGAGACCATGTGTCCACAGTGATCCGAACTTAAATTTTAAATTATTTATTTATGCAAGGGCTTAATTTCTGTAAAATGTAATCTATGCAGGTTGCAATAGACCCAGCAATAGATGTTGGTTCTAAGAATAAATTAACTAGATTATTATACTATTTAAACAATGAACTAAACTTAATATTAATTGTAGAAATTTCAAGGAGATTGATATTAAAGTCTCCACATATTGCAACAGAATTGTTCTGTTTACTAAGTTTGAGTAAAACTTCTTCCACAATTCTTTCAAAATAGTCATAAGTAGCACATGAGGGTCTGTAAACACTAAATGGTGATGGTGAGTGTAGAAGTTGAGACCCTTTACTGGAAAAGAGGCATTCTATGTTATTCCTCATGGTGACAACGCATCTCCATTTGATTCTTTATTGAAAATAGATGTAGATGTCTATGGGTCACAGCAACCATTTACCATCAGGTGGACTGTGTGCTCGTTTGTCACCATATCCTATAAAAAACTGCCTAGATATTTTGCATTACTCATTAATATGAATATTAATACCAATTTTAAGTCTATTGCTAACATTTCCATAAACACTCTAGATAGTTTTCATGAATTAGGAGATTTCGTGTGATTGAGCTAAGTTAGGATGCATCGGTAGAGACACAGAGGCTGACGTAACACAAAATGAATCAAGAATCGGACTCCAAAAATTTTTGTTTCTGCTAAAATATATGCTCTAACTGAGTTATGAACTAAGGACTCGTGGCTCAGTAACTAGGTACACTAACTACCACCACACCATCGTCATTGGTTACCTAGTAACTTACATAAAATGTTATTTGATTGTTTTGTTTAATATTAAAGTGATTTTTATTAGTACATAATAAAATAATGATACAGATGACATCGAGCGCATAAAGTGCATACAAACTTGAACACTTTTCACGCTTGGCATGGTAATAAGCAATGGGATCACAATCTATTGAGACCAATTCAACTTGCTGCTGCAAAATTTTGAGCGCGGAGATAGCAAAAGTCTTGAGATTTTCAAAGACTGTCGCTAGTGAAGATGATGATGGAGGAGAAGGAACTTAACAAAAACTAACTTTGTTAAGTTCTTGTTGAACTGCAAGGCTTATTTGGAACAGTGTTGTCATTTTTCCTTTGAATGTTCGAAAGTCTTCATGGTTAAAGTGTATTTAAGTGTTGCAGTTTGTGATAAAATGAAATATCAGTAGTCACTGGTGAAAGTCACTTCAGTAGCTTGTACTATTATCATAATATTTGTCTTAAACATATTTATTTTAAATTAATATTTACAAGAGCACAAAAATAGCTGTATTATTCTGCGCTTACCCGCGAAAAAGTTATTAGTATCAAGGTAGGTTTTCCTGTTAACAAATTTTACATTTCTGAGTTTTTCTTAGTTTATTCACTATTATACGGTAAAAATACATGTTTTATTTGATAGATGGACCCCAACGAGGAGCAGATCGCAAATTTCTTACAAGGGGACGCCTCGGACAGTGGGACCGAGAATAATTTAGAAGTCGCGGATTATGATTCCGATGACAGTGTGGCTGATCCTACTTTTGTTCCAAAAGACCAGAAATTGACCTCCAAAGTGACTAGATGACCCTGATCCTCAAGATCGAAGCTCTCAATACCGTTAACATCCAAAAGTACTGATCCTGTTTTACAGTTCCTAACTGCAATACCTGTGATAAAATAGAAGTTTGAGTTTTTTTTATAGGAGAGGGCAAACGAGCATACGGTTCACCTGATGTTAAGTAGTTACCGCCGCCCATGTACAACTGCAACACCAGGAGAATTGCAGGTGCGTTTTGCAATTCTAGTAAAACGTACAGTGGTGGACCGTTTGAATGATATCTGGAGTTTCGCCGCGATGTGCATTCGTGAAATCTGGGATTAATCCGAAAAATTCCTCAGAGCACTCCCGTGGTAGATACGAAAATGCAAAGGAAACTTTGCGGCGCCAATGAATCGCGCCGATCGAAGAAGACTCGGTAGTCGACCATTCGAGCCGCTCTGGGCTGGATACGGTGAAGCGGAAAGAGCTGGCACTGGGGAGCCCCAGCCCAGAGATGGGAACAGTATTCCATGAGGCCGAACCTGCCCTTGTAAAGGTGTAGGCGGTGTGCCGGCATGAAATACTGTCTCGCTCTGCTGAGCATAAACTTTTAAAGGCCAATTTGGCCTTCTCTTAAGTGACCACAAAACTGCACGACACTCGATATGCCAACAACGAGGATTCCAATACTGGCTGAGGCAACAAGGGAGTGCCTTGAAACTGAGATACGACATAGGGTTCTTTTGGCGGTAAACTTTTGATTAAACTGGACTAGATTTAGTCGGCCCCTATATGAAAATTTGTTCAGGAAAGACTCGACTTCAGACAATTGTTTGTTTTGGTACTCGGCGACGTTTTCCGAGAAATATTGGCACGGCCGGTGTATAGAGAGCATCACCAGTGCTGTCATCTGAATATTAATGAATGTTACCGGTTTGTAACATATCATTGGTATGCAGAAAAACAGCTTTGGTGATAGCACGCGGCCTTGTGGAACACCAGCATTAATAGGCTTGTAAGCAGAACATGCACCGTCTACAACGACCTCGATGCTCTGATCTGTGAAACCTGGTGATCCAATTGCACAATTTCTCGCAAAGCCCATAGGAAGGAGCTTCGAAAAGTGCTTTGTACCAAACCCAATCGAAGACTTTCGCAATGACCAAACTAACAGCGAATGCCTCCCCTTGGACTCTACCGTCCGCCCATCTATGAGTCAGGTAGACCAGAAGACCACAGCTGATCGACTCCAACGAAAACGTATTGGCGGTCACTAATCAGCTGGCGATCATCAGGTACTACGTGAGCTGGCAGTTTATAATGGATTTTATTATTTTGGAGAACAAAGAGGTGATGGCGATAGGCCTGTAGCTAGACGGGTCTGAGCGGTCACCTTTTAAGGATCGGAAAGGGCCGTCTTCCATGATTTCGGGACTACGCCTAGGGGTAGGAGTACCGAAAAATACGCATAGAACCGGTGCTAACTCTGGAGCACGTCCTCGGCACAATTGGTGGGATTCCGTCAGGCCCACTCGAATTGTGGATGTCCAGGAGAGAGTGCTTTTGAACCGAGCGCTGTTTGAACCGCACTTTCGGCATGGAGCACTCACACCGCGGGATGGTCGGGGTGTGCTCCGCCGTCATCGAGTCGAGTTGGACGCAAAGAAAGAGCCTAGTCGATCGCCTTCCTCCTTTGCGGCATGGGCCAGTGAGTCGTCCTCCTGTGCAGAGATGGAAGAGATGGCTGATAGAATCTTGGCGAGAGACCAGAATTGACGGGTTCCCAAAGGAAATCGAACTAGTTTCTCGCCAATTCTGTCTGTGTGCTCTGACTTTGCCTTAGCAATGAAACTTTTGAAGAACCTACAGGCGGAATTATACTTCTTTTAAGGGCGCTGGTGTTTGATTTAGTCTGCAGTAAGCAATGTGATGTTTGAGTTTTAGTTATTTTTTTCAAACATTATATATTATATTGTAGTTTTTATACCAAAACAGTGATCCTGGGTTAACATAATTTTTATGAAAAATCCCTTAAAACCGTTTTCGAACGTTTATTATTACATTTGATTGTTATAGAAAAGATATATACTCGTTGTTCGTGAATAAAACGGATAGTATCGGACAACAAAACTTTTCTGGACTATAGAAATCAGGCAGAAGTACTCCAGAAATATTAGGTCGAAAACTTACGATCTCATAAACATCGCTAAATTTGACTATAAACAATATAATGCTGAGTTTAAGGCACTGGAATGCTACTGAGAATTTCTTGATAGACAAATCAATAAAAATTTTGGCTGACCCAGGATTCAAACCTGGGACTTCATGATCGTTATTCGTGCTTATAACGACTAGACCAATGAGGCAGTCAACGCCTCCATCACAAGATTATTATTTTAGTTCTTTTTATTTTCTTAAATAAAAGAACTAAAATCCGTCGAACCAAACTGTAAACCTGTATAGCCTCCGCCAGCATCCATTAAGTTATGAAGAGTAATTTTGAATGCTGATTTACCATGTCAATTGTAAGAAAACCTGCATGTCTATATGACACAATATTTCAAGGACATCTGAAGTCCGCCAACATGATCAGAATTTAAAAGAGGCCTGAGTCCAGCTGTAGGATGTATATAGCCTTAAAATAAATAAATAGTAGATCAAATAATGGCAGAATAGTGGCAGTGTTTGGGAATCCATTACCTCAAATCATCGTGAGCGATCAAGTGTGACATGAAATTGGCAGTAGCATATTCCTAAAAACAACACACAACAACCTCCCACCGCCTACTTTGGGGACGAGTTCATCATCATCATCATCGTTTTTTCTAAATCTATGCTTTGGTAGATTTTAAAAAGAAGAATATACATGATTGTTTTGATTGCTACCTTAACTTTATTTACAACTAATTTTTGCCCGCGTGGGGATCGAAAATTGATATCAGTTAGAGAAATCACAGCCGATGTTCAACTTTTAAATTTCGCCGACCCAACATTGAATGTCATCATTTCAAGAAGTTACCTGTTACAGTTACTTCATAGGGATATTTGCCACACTTGGCAAGCGGGCTGGCAACCGCAGTTTAATTTTTATTTTTAGTAGTTATTAGGAAGACACTATCCATTTCCAGATTTGTTTCCCCTGTCGCCTCTTACGATACCCACGTGATGATATTGGATATTCTTACACCGACATTACACGGGACGTTGCGTTAAGTGGTGATTTAAATTAAAATTGATCAGTTAATTTAATCTAATTTATAAAACGTAAGTGGACTAGCCAGTTAACATGGAAAATGCAAAGAAAATGATACTTATCGAACTTGGATTGATCGAAAAATTAAAACAAGAAAATAAGGTTAATAGTAATATGTCTCGATTAGATATTGAAATGCAGAATATTATGAATAGTAAGACGGAAGACCGTTAGAAGTGGATGTTATATTTACAAACACTACAAAGATAACTTTATTTTACCGAAAAGCATCGTCAACCACTCAAATTACCAATTTATTCTGATACATCTAATGAAGATTCAAATGAGTTTAAAATTGGTTTTAAAAATAAAGATAGAGATCTAAAAACTTTCGTAGGTGCTGAATCTTTGTTGGAGGAGAATCGATCCATTAAAAGTAAAAAATGATGCAAAACCACTTTGTACACCAGCTCAAATACTCAGTTTAATACCAAAAACTTATAATAAAAAGGTCAGTTATTATTAAACTTAGTTGGAACAAGTAAAAGTAAAATACATTGGAATAATGAAGGCAGTCATAATTGATAACAGAAAAATTCCTGGAAGTAATATTGTTGATTTAATAAATTATTCACTAAGACCCTAAAAGAAGTGATCTGATAGGGTGGGATAGATTTGCTAAAGCATTAAAAGATATTAAAGTACCACTTACTTATATTGGAAATCCAAAGAGATGTGAGTTTATTAACCAGCTTTAAGCAAAGATCTGAACAAACCTCTGAGATTGAAGTTTAAGAGTTTTCTACACCGAGCAGTAGAGATAAAAATCTATAACTAAAATACGTAAAAAGCTTGAATGGGAAAAATGGATCCTGTACTAGAAGAAATTAATAGGATTTATTATGATCCATCTTATCCCGCTGGTTTTGGTAGTATTGATGAATTATCAAAAGCCATGAAGGGTAAAATGAATAAAAAGCAAGTAAAGGAATGGTTACAATCACAAGAAACATACATATTACATAAACCTATTCGAAAAAATCCCGCGTAATAGGTACATTCTATCAAATATTAATGAACTGTGGCAAGCTAATTTAAGTTAAATTTAAGAACTTATTCTCAATATAATGATGGTTTCAACTACATACTTTGTGTTATTGATGTATTTAGTAAATATGCTTTTGCAAGACCAATGAAAAGAAAAACTCAGAAACAAATAAAAATGTTTTGAAAGTATATTTACTGAAGTAATTTAACACCTACTCACAAACAATTTGCTAAAGGTACAGAATTTGTTTCAGAAGATAGTCAAAAATACTTTAAATCCAAAAAGATTAATTACTATATCACTAACAATTCTGACATTAAGGCTAGTATTATTGAACAATTCAAAGAACTCTAAAAATTAAAATGTGGCATTATTTCACTCATAATAATACTTATAGATATTATGTAGTTATCGGTCAATGTTTTACAAGATTTAATATACTCTTTTATATAGGATAGGGTGACAAACGAGCACACAGTCCACCTGATGGTAAGTGGTTGCTGTGACCCATCTACATTATCTTCAATAAAGAATCAAAATGCAGATGCGTTGTCACCCGTGAGGACTAAGATGGAATGCCTCTTTTCCAGTAAAAGGGTCTCCGGTTCTCTACTGACCATACGAAACACAGAAGTGTTAAGCTGCTATTTTACGCTGGTATTCTGTGAGAGCGTGGTCCTTCCTCGGTCGAGCCGACCCATTCGTACTACAACTATACTACTAATATAGCTGAAGCATGGCTCTACCACGTATAAAATTTTATAATCTCTTATAATCACAGCTTTCACTCTAGTATTAAAATGTGGCCATGTGATGTAAATTCCAACAAAATTATGACAGTTTGGACTAATCTTTATGATAGACGGTCAAACAAACTTTCTTTATAAAATCCAAAACTAAATTTCAATGTGGGAGATTATGTTCGAATAACTAAATATAAACATGTTTTCCAAAAGGATATGAATCAAATTAGAGTGATGAAATATTTATTACTAGCTGTTACCCGTGGCTTCGCCCGCATGGTCACTGGAAATGAACCATCCATTGCTTTTGAATTGAAAGAAAACTGAGTTTTATAGATTTGTCAGAGATGCAGCCATTAAAAGGAAACTGAGCAAAATTGATTCGTCAGCCTATTTAAATGTTTTGAAACGCAGCGTATAGGAAAGCATCAAAATAGCCTGTTTATTCCAAATGGAAATGGGATATTTATTAATTAAAGGAAACTGAGTATAATTATCCGTCAGGATGCAGACTTTTGAAAAGAAACTGAGCTAAATTGATTCGTCAGAGATGCAGTTTTCTGAATTGAAAGGAAACTGAGCCAAATAAAAGATCCGTCAGAGATGCAGCATTTTGAGATGAAAGGAAACTGAGCTAAATAGGAAATTTTGAATTGAAAGGAAGATCTGTGGAATTCTGACTAATTGATTGTGGGAATTTTGGAAAAAACTGCAACCTTTTGAATTGAAAGGAAGATCTGTGGGAATTATAGGGATCCGTGGTATAATAGCATTTTCACCTTTTCTACGCCTGTCAAAATTGTAGCACCGATTATGTTCCGTCCAAGATGTGTCACACGAAGCCTTGTTCCGTTACATAACCGAGTAGCATCTAAATTTCGCATTAGCATGACTGGGACGCCTAATTTTAATTGAAGCTTATGTGAGGGCACACCTGACAACTCTAAAGAATTTAAAAACTCTACGGGATATGAAGTGCTCTGTTCTGTGTCCATAACTGTGTCTACTGACAAATACTCTGTTATTTCTCCTGCTACTTCGCTTAATATATCTGAATTTATTTTGTTAACGCTCTCATTTTGGTGCAAGAATCGCCCTTTCACATATCCATTTGTCTTCATGCATGTTGTTCGTTAAATCTGAATAAACGCTCGCAATTAATTCGGAATGACTCTGTACTAAATTACAAAATTCTCTCTTCAATTTAACGCAGCCCTCAGCATCCGTTTCCAACCGCCCATCGCCAATTTTTAATAGTGTGTCAGCATAGTTTCCAGCATTGATATCATTATACAAATGCACTCTCATATACGTAGTTAAACTGAATTTTGTCACCTTGTTCCGTAAAATAGACGACTTGAGGCATGCTTTAATTTCATCTGCATGTGTGCCTTTTGAATGACAGGTAAAGTTTGGCGAAAGTCACCAGCCAGTAAAACCACCATTCCTCCCATTACATCGGTATTGCTGCAAAATCCTGGCGCGTTCGATTTAGTGCTTCTACAGCTTTTTATGCGACATGTACTTTCGTCCCACACTAAAAGCTTGCATTGTCGTAGCATTATACCTCGTGCACTATTTTTGCTAAAGTTGCAGATCGGCGATTCTTCCTGGGCTGGATTTAGAGGAGTTTAAAACAGAATGTGCAGTGCGGCCCCGCTTAGAAGCGTGGCGGCTATACTGAGGAAGCTACAGCCACAGCAATGTTTTATCTTTCCGGACTTGCTAATAATAAATTTAACAAAAATGTGTTCCCAGTTCCTCCAGGGGCATCTAAAAAGAAAAGTGCACCATTTCCAGATTCAATTTGTCCTAATACTTTGTCAAAAACTCGTTTTTGTTCGGGAAGCAAGCGGGGTACAAATTCGGCTACTTGCTGCTGCAAAGCTGGTATATCGTAGTTTGTTTCACGTATAATTTCATCACTTAGTTCATTTTCGGTTGTTCGCTGAGGGCTTATCATTCCAAAGTCGCTTAATTTTTTGCCTACCATTGCCATTACTTTATCTTCAATTTTTCCAAGTGCTTCATTATAAATGTGTTCATTGTATGTCATGTTCGCGTGTCTGCTGTAACCTTCGCAAAATATCTTCCGCCATGTACTCTTTATATTTGTCCCACAATTTATGTGCATTAGATAGCCCGCAAGATGATATGAGAGTTGCATAAAGATCCCTAATTTTGGCTGGTGACTGGCACTGCACAGCTTCCTCCATGGTTTCATCCCAGTGATTATCGTTTTCAAAAGATGCAGAGCTTCACATGCTTCTCTATAAATTGCGCATTCCTGACCGTTGACAGTTTTAAGGTCTTTATATCCTGTAGGACCCCGAACATGGTGCAGCAGCAATCGTAAACAGAAACATTCAAAATTAGTTACATGGACGGTATACACACGACCAAGGGCATCTGATGACTTTACACCGGGCCAATTTGCAACAGGCGCGCCTTGAATACGGCGTTTCCACCCTTCCTCGATGTGTTCCAAGTATAATAGCGGGGACTTCAGAATATAACAACGTTTTGCAAAGGGTCGGTTTGACAAAGTTGAAAGAAGGCTGTTAGTGTAGTTTTTGGCGGTGATGCAATTCTTTCTTGGAAATTTCTTTCGGTGAAATATACACGCTCTCCATTTTCTAAGTGCACAGCAAGGTGAGTAAATGTTGGGTGCATTTTGTGTAAAGGGAAGCCAAGGAGACGCCAGACGACAGAAGATACTCTTGAAAGGCTGGACTTACGTTTGCGAGGCATTATGAAGTAAGAAAACCTATTTATAAAAAACGTTAAAATACCTAAAAGGAATTAAATTTCCTTTTAAATATTTTTTTTAAAAGCAAATCCAAAATATCTAAAAGGCATAAATATTCCTTTTAAATATTTTTTTAAAATCAAAACAACAAAACCAATTCAAGACACAACACGAATCCGAAAACGATAGCCAAAAAAATCGAATCAACTTAAACCAAATCACAAAACAAATCGCAGAAAACCGAAATCGAAAGCAGTAGTCAATATAAATATAACCAACGAAAAAAGAAGTAAGTGTATAGGTACCGTATACACTATCTATACTATTAATATTCCATTGAAATATTGTTAAACAACCTAAAACAACGAAAACCAATTCACGATTCTAAATAAACAAAATCCAAAATCAAAGCCAGAGTCTAAATATGTAAAAAGGAATACCAACCAAATCAACAAAACCGATCCAAGAAAATACACAAATCCGAAAGTGAAAGCCAATATAAATCCATTCAACCTTAACCAAATCACAAAGCAAATAACAAACAACCGAAATCCAAAGCAGGTAGTCGAATAAGCTACGAAACAGAAACAATTTAAGCGTATAGGTACGCGGCTCAAAGGCGGAGTTAAGTCACACATGTCAGGAAACATTTCGTTACCGCGTTTCAAAAACCTAGTAATGACATCTAGCGGAATCAATTAAAACTATGTATACGTTAGTTAATAAGAACTCTCAAAAATATTTTTATAATTTTGCACAATTTTTCTTATTGTAATACCGATTCATTCATAACCACATATAAGAACTGTATTCATTTCCGTTCAATAAATATTACTAAGGCTTATAAATTAGGCTTACTAAGAACTGTTTCTACCATTGTTAAGTAATAGCTAAGGGTGAAAGCGTAACAGGTGGTAATACTATTTCTGATCTATACTTATAATCACGCCTGTAACCCTTGCAGGGGTAGGCAGAGCATCAACGGATTACTTAATATCGTCTGCGAGGTTATCGCCTATCCTGTGAATTACGATGCACCAAAACGTTTGAAGAAAGTCAGCTGGTGAATTTATGATTTTTATCGCTCTCTTCCCGGTCCTGCGTGGAAAAATACAGATCCTTACATTTTTTGTCTTAATTTTGGTAAAAAGACAATAATCCAGATATTCTGACCTTCTGTGTTCGTCCATCGTACCGTGGTCCGTCTTGTAGAATCACGGTGGCGCCACCTAGCTGAATTTAATTTTGCAACATATTCGATTTTCCCACGGGAATGATATGTTTTTCCGCTGAAAAAGTAGCCTATGTCACTCTACAGCCACCGAACTATCCCCATACAAAAAATCATGCCATGCCGACGCTCTGTTGCGACGTGAAAGAAGGACAAACAAACAAACAAACAAACACTTTCGCATTTATAATATTAGTATGGATATCTTCAATAATTGATAGATCTCCATGGGTTGTTTATAATACGGTTGACGATAACAGCTTCCTCTTATTTTATTTTTATTCAACTTCAAAAAATGATCAATCGATTGCGATTTTCTTTTCCACCATCGCATGTTTTATTATTAATGACGATGTCATCACTCTTCTTGAGGGAGAGTGGCGAGTAGTAATACTGTTTATAGGTATTTTCATCGAAGCTGTAAGATTTCTGCAACAACACAGTTATCATGTTTATATCAATTTTTTACATTTAATCACACACACACACACACACAAACACACACGTAAGAAAACAACAGAAACAAAATTAAGTTTATCAATAGAATAAACACTTACGTCCATGACCATTGATGCGTTAAAGTAACACAATTGTAGTATTGGTAGATCCCCTGCGGTCAAACGACTTTATAACTGCAGCTGCTCGGTCTTTTATAGCACCAGTAAGTTATATCTAATCTAAAGCATTCCTACAGTGAAACTGATAGTAACGTTATGAGTCAACAAGCTTATCTCGCATTCTTTCGTGTTGTGACTTGCGCTACACCGATGACTCCTACAAATCATCACAAAAGAATGTGATTTTATATTTACAAATCACTATAATTGATCATTCCTATATTAACCATTGAATAGATTGGTACTGTAATAATCTTCTAATAGCAGTAATATCATGGATATACTAGATGTACAACAACATCTGAAAAATATTCATCCCAGTCTAAAAATAATGTTTATGCTGCTAATAGACTGCCCATGTATACCCACGTACCACAGTATATAACATGCAATTTCGACACAGATGATACAACAGGCTTACTTTGGATAGCTTTTTTATTCATAAGGACGATCACCTGCACGATATCATCTAGAGTTTTAAAAGGAATTGTAAAAGATGGGACTGGAATGTTGATAGGATTTAGAATGAGTGGACTTCAGTTTGTGGTGAATATTGCTTAATGTATTTACTATATACATATCAGGGATGTTCAATGCATAGTTTTACGAGCATATTTACGGGGAACACACTGTACAACAATATTTTAGTGAATGAGATATTTCGCTCCTATTTTATAGATAATAAGCAATAACATTTTGGAAAGAAAATTGTAACAAAATTAAGGAATGTGTTTTATTGATGATTCAGAATAGCATAGTATATACAGTAGCACTGATAAGCAGGGTATACAACGAGTAATAGATAAGAGTGGCAATGACGGTGTTCAAGGAACAGTAGATAAGAGGAAAGGCTGAACAATGGAACGCTAATGAGGGTGCAGGCCACCGGATATCAATTAGATATTAGTTAATTGATCTGCACATCTCGAAACCGCGCATCCTATGCAAAACGAAAATCGTGATCAGATCATGCCCGAACCTTTTTTTTTTAGGATCTGTCGACCCACCGTCAGCCGATGAGGGCTGAGGATGGTAAGTAGTACACAAATGTCACCTATATTCACAAGGGTAAGAAGGAGCTTGTATCTAACATTTCACATTTATTATCAAGAAGTAGATAGTACGCTCTTAGTTACTTTCTGAAGTAAAATTTTAGTAGATCACAACAAAGGTAACGTAAAATCGAAAGAATGTTGTCAATCTGAGCCTGCATAATTAAATCAAATTTGTAAGCGTCCAGGCTGGCAACACTACTATGATTCTTGTGACGTCGCAAATATCCATGGGCGCTGGTGATCACTTACCATATTAAGTGAGGTATGGTGAGCGCTTAGTCCCCCGAACTTAAATTTTCAACACCGCCCCATAAAATCCACTGCTGGACATAAGACTTTTCCACTGTAGGGACGATATGACGTCACGCTTAGCAGACGGAATGACGACCGCAAAAACAGACGAAAGCACCTTTGATACTGCTGCCCTTCCGCCGCCCCACGGTTCCATATTTATTATTATGTTTATTCTTTGAATATTTTCATTCTTCCGACATGCAGATTTCCTCACGATAAACAAATGGAATAGAATGTAATCGTTTTTATTTAATAAAACCACAAGAATAATTATTGAAAGACATTTAAGCTTTCCACTGTTCGAAAAACCTTTTCCTGGAAAGAACTAGCAGGAAACCCAGACGGAATTTTTTTATACATAATTTACAATTTAGTATGAAAAATTCTAAATGTTTTCGTACTGAATTGTATTTTATACAATCAAGTATGAAAGTATGTAGAATTAACAATTAATTATATTTTCATACTATGAAAACATTTAGAAGCAACATGGTAGCGATCACCTCATTCTTAGGGCTTATAATCACTATGTGTATGTTAAGTAGTATAACTACACTCAGTAAACAGTTTTTGCTTAGTAAATATTTTAAAGTTTTCAAGAGATAAGTCCTTGCATATTTTCTGGGACTTTGTTGTAAATGCGTATTCATTGCTCCATAAAGGAATTATTGACACTTTGTGGTGGAGGAACGGTATAACTAGCTTGTACTAGTTGCTAATAGTTACAGAATATTAATCATTATTTTTATGAAACTATTTATTTTAATGTATACAATTAATTATTGTTAAAACTGAGAGGCCAAAGTTAATAAATGTATTTCTTTAAAAATTTCTCTAAAGAATCCTTTGAACCTAGGTTATAAATTGGTTTAATGGCTCTCTATGTTCGCTCTCTGGAAGTTTTCCTTAACTGACGAGCACATGGTAAATCAGCACTTAATTTTTTTTATAGGAGAGGGGCAAACGAGCATGCGGCTCACCTGATGGTAAGTGACTACCGCCGCCCATGAACAACCGCAACACCAGGGAACCAGAGGAATTGCAGATGCGTGTCGGCCTTTTAAAAGGAGTAGGCTCTTTTCTTGAAGGTCCTACGTGGTATCGGTCCGGAAAAATCGCTGGTGGTAAACTATTCCACAAGGAAGTTGTGCGAGGAAGAAAACATCTTCTAAATCGCATAGTGGTGGACCGCCAATCATCCAGATGGTGTGGATGGTATCAGGAGTTCTGCCGCGATGTGCGTTCGTGAAATTTAGCGGCTGGGATTAATCGAACAATTCCTCAGAGCACTCCCGTGGTAAATGCGAAAGAAAATGCAAAAGATGCAACATCTCTTCGCAGCGCAAATGAATCGAGCCGATCGGAAAGGACTCGGTCGTCGTCGATTCGAGCCGCTCTGCGCTGGATGCGGTCAAGTGGAAAGAGCTGGCACTGGGAGCGCCAGCCCAGAGATGGGAACAGTATTCCATGTGAGGCCGAACCTGCGCCTTAAAGTTGCAGGCGTTGTGCCGGCATGAAATACTGTCCCACTCTGCTGAACACGCCAAGCTTATTAGGGCCAATTTGCCTTCTTCCTCTTCAAGTGACCACGAAACTGCACGTCACTCGATATGTCGACGCCGAGTTCCGATACTGGCTGAAGCAACAAAGTGCCTTGAAACTGAGGAGATACGACAAAGGGTTCTTTTAGCGGTAAACGCGAAACTTGTGTCTTCTGAGGATTAAACTGGACTAGATTTAGTCGCCCCCAATCCGAGACTTTGTTCAGCAAAGACTCGACTTCAGACCTAAGTTTGTTCCGGTACTCGGCGACGTTTTCCCGAGAAATATTGGCACGGACGGTGTATAGAGCATCACCAGTGCTGTCATCCTCATAGCAACGAATGCTACCGGTTTGCAACATATCATTGATATGCGGAAGAAACAGCGTTGGTGATAGCACGCAGCCTTGTGGAACACCAGCTGATCGACCCCGACGAAAACCGTATTGGCGGTCACTAATCAGCTGGTGATCCTCAAGGTACCGCATGATCTGGCAGTTTATAGCGGACTCCATTATTTTGGAGAACAAGAGGTGATGGCGATAGGCCTGTAGTTGGACGGGTCTGAGCGGTCGCCTTTTTAGGGATCGGTTGGACAAAAGCTGTCTACCATGATTTCAGGACTACCCTAGGGTAGGAGTACCGGAAAAGACGCGTTAGAACCGGTGCCAACTCTGGAGCACACGTCCTCAGCACAATTGGGGATTCCGTCAGGCCCACTCGACTTGTGGATGTCCAAAATTTCAAATGATATTTTTAATGATACTGTCGAGTATAAAATCCAACGTGAAATTAGCGCATATCGTTTAGCCCTGATATACACCGGTTTTAACTTTATTTACGATTTATTATCCTCTTCATATTTTCTTTGCAAATTATAGAAAGGAAATAAACTACTACAAAAACAACGATTGCTCGTGATCGATTAATTATTTGAGACAGTAATTTATTTACTTAACACTTTGTTTCAATCAAGTTTATCCGACAAACTCTTTGATTAAGAACTACGGAACGAGTTTGCTATGTACTCGTACTCAAGAAATATTAGGCATAAGAACTTTTAAGTAATTCTGTAAGATGAATCAGGAGTAATTACTTACATTCCAGCATACATATCCGTTGGGTTATCTCAGTTACTATGATGCTGTATAGTGGCAATGGGCCGACCATATAGCTCCCAGAATAGACAATCAATGTAGAAGAAAGGTACCCCAGTAGCAGCCTCGTATTGGTAAGCAAAACGTAGGGTGTCCCCCCACTAAAAGAAGTGACAGCTTGGTAAGATACGTAAAAACTCGATAGATGAAGAGGGTCAGGACAGTGGACTTGTAAAAGGCTACAATGATGATGATGATGATAATTACTTAATACTCATCACGCTGGACAGGCAGACATGCTACCTGGAAAAGGCATTTATACAGCCGTGGATTTAATAAAGGCTGATAAAAATTAGAAGAAAAAGTAAGCAATGAAGCATTCTTGCTTAGACCTCACAGTTGGGAAAATATGTACCTATTATATCTAGACTAGAAAAGTGTAGGTGTTCATGCATCAATTTGATCGCTTACAATGTCATGCTTCATGCATGTGTGTGTTAGTAACGGCGAAATAAATTAGGAATATAACTAGGTCGACTAAAGTGTACACTTCAATTTAATGCCGCGCCTCTTTTCACGTCCCATAATTCATCCCATCGCAAAGCATATTGAGTCACACAATAAAATGTTTTATAGTGTTTATTATTATAAATTATTTACAGGTTACAAATGTGAATTTGTTTTCAATATACAAACAAAATATTATATTCCTTCTATAATTTAAGTTGCTAGTAATAAAAATAAAATATATATCTTTTTAATAATAAATATTATAAGTGAAGTCAAGGATATATGCTCCCAGATAAACCAAGGGGTTATAATGACTGTATTTGACCGCACAGATAATCTTGTAAATATGACCTGCGCGAACAACAACAATTTGTGTTTTGAACGATTTTTGTTCCAGTCTGGTATTCTGTACACTAGACTATATGCGAATCTCTTCTTCGTAATTTACTTTCTTCCAATAAATATATTTTCTATAATAAGCCAAGATCCACTTCAATCCCACCTGGTATTAAGTGTGAATTAAGCCCTACATTGTCTTAGCGTTAACAAAAATCGTTCAAAAACACAAATTGTTGTTGTTCGCGCGGGTCATATTTACAAGATTATCTGTGCGGTCAAATACAGTCATTATAACCCCTTGGTTTATCTGGGAGCATATATCCTTGACTTCACTTATAATATTTATTATTAAAAGATATCCAAGTATACTTTAGCACAATATAAAAAGAACGTTCACACATTCGATCACTGTCTTAGGCTATCATCTGCGCAGGAGATTATAATATCGCAAGTACGTCTCTTATACAATAAGATATAAGATAGGAGGCAGGTCAAAAAACGGACAGATTGGATCAATTCTATAACACAAAATCAATTCGCACGGAAGATCTGCCACCGCGAGTCAG
The DNA here is from genome assembly GCA_029286625.1 of Parnassius orleans. Lineage (NCBI taxonomy): Eukaryota > Metazoa > Arthropoda > Insecta > Lepidoptera > Papilionidae > Parnassius > Parnassius orleans. Next base: position 85,175 of record JAGSMP010000585.1, read on the forward strand.
CCAAGTACTCTCATCTCTAGGCCACGCAGTCATCTTAGTTCGATCGTAAAGTAAATCAGCCATATACAAGTTGGTGGAGATCATATTAAAGATTCTATTACATATATAGATACATAGAAATACACGTAGCTAATAAAACGTGTTAAAAACAAAGTCAGTTTGATGAAAAATTACACATTTATTCACTTTCTTAATATAATAAACACCGACCATAAAAAGTAATATAAATAAGCGTTTTGTTAAAATTTGTACCATATGTAATATACTAAATTGTACCTATAAAATATTATTGATTGTGACCCTGTATACAAAGAATCATGGTTAAAATAAATTCTAATCAACTATTAAAACGATATGCTTATTCAAGATTCTAAAGGTTTATCTAAATTCCACATTAGTCAATGAATTCTGTCATTTGCTCATTAACAATGTTCAAAACGTTTTTATAATGTATCCAATTGCCGCATGTGTTGACTTGCAAAATGTATTTGATTCTAGTTTTCCTGTCTTATATTTATGGTGAATTCTCATTAAATCAAAACGCATTAACAATTATCGTAAACAACTACTACATAATTTGAACACACTTGCCGTTAACTCTAGCATATCCTGAAGCACATCTACCGTCATCAAACGCAGATCGGTCCTCGAGGCTTAATTTATCATTAGTACGAGTATTATTAGAATTTGTTGTTGTGTTTTCATTTGTATTAACTGTCACACTCGCGTCTGTCTGATTATTTCTTTCTTCCATAGCAACGTCTGGAAAAGTGGCAGAATTATTGCTTGGTATTTGTACGTTAGAAGTCCTTGATGGAGTATCACCGCTTCCCGTGGTTTGTGAAGTGACAAGCTCTCGCCCGTTTACTTGTCCGACTATCAGCAGAAACGCAATGATAAAACCAGTCATGATTGTGCGTCTTTCTTAATATTTCCTAAAACTGTCTGGACACAGGAAATGAACTATAATGGTTTTCTTTAGTGTAATTAACAAGTAAGAAGAACAAAAAAGAGTGTTATTCAGTAAACGGCTCGGCGCTTTAAAAAAGATTACTACACTGTGACTGTGAATTTACGATTTTTGCACTTAAGGCCAAGATGGAAACAATATTGTCGTGACTGATGGTATTGCTACTACATATACAAATACCATTAGCCAAATAACATAAAATAACAGAGATCTCTTTAGACTTTAAAACTTTCGGGGCTTCAATTCTTCAATACACTGTCTTAGCACAAACTTCAGTAGCTATTACAATTAGTGAAAACTATTTTATTTTTAACACTTTGAAGCCGGTTTTACGACTTTTAAAGTAAAAACTTCTTAAGCGTCGTTATGATTTGAAACCACTCACCTCTATATATACAAGTATTAACTCAATGAAACGAAAAAGAGACAAATATATAAATCAATAGGATAGAATGAGATAGAATCTATTCTTATATAATACGATAACGGGGAAGAGGTTTTTTGTTTGTTTAAACACCCTAATTTCTGGAACTACTAGTCCAATTTAATAAATTATTTTTATGTGATAGCTAGATTCACGGAAATAGTATAGGTTATCTAGCACTACGATCTACCTCTCAGCTAGCCTTAAATATTGATTTTTGTTAAGCAAGTCGGAAGAAAAAGTGCTCCCTTATAATATAAAAAATTATCCCGTTTAATATAAGTTTTAACTGTTGAAATTAAAATTAAAAAATTAGAAATTTATTATCAAATTAATAAAGTTAATTATATTGAATAAAATTGTCATACCTACACCATTCTTAACAATCCATTATTTCATAATATCTTACCGATTTATATTAAATTAGTCGTGTTTAGGCCATCTAATTTTTGTTCGTTAAAATGATTTTACCTATAGAATGAAGTAGACGTCGCTATTACAATATATACGCTATTACAAAGCAACTTTAGTCGAAAGAAAATATTCTTTTGATTTATACACTAAAATTTAGGCTCTACAGGTCTACAAATAAGGATTGTAACATTTATTTGCTGTAACTTTAAACATTTATCTTATATTTTATGCCGCACTTGTAATAATCAAATTAAATAAATCATTTCCTGTGAAATATTTGTGTTTCATATTTTATTTCATTTGGATGTTTCATTTCTTGCGAGTGTGAACTGCACACATTTTTTTTAAAGTTGAATTATTGACCCTTTTGTGTGAATTAAGTAATATCTATATCTATAAATAAGTAAGCGTCTCGGTAACAACCAGTAACTACTTAGTCCAAATTCGTCAAAATATTTATACAAGATTAATTCCTACTTTTCAACCTTAAGTGAAATTTTCTCCTCTTTATTAGGTATCCTTTTCTCTTCTCATTAATTAAGTTAATTGATAAAAAATCGGTTTACAATTGAACACATCGCGTAAAACATTACATACAAAAGGTACAGTCGAATTGCGACCAACTCGTGTTTTGAAGTCGGTTTAAATGGGTAATTTATTATAAATTACATTGTACGTAATTTTATTTATTTTATCACCTAGTAAATAATTATTACTAAATACAAATGATACATTCTGTCCCTTTATTACATAAAGCGGAATTTATATTTTAAAATTAGTAGCATAAAATTAGTTATAAGACATTTCTATCAACAATTTTATGCGTATATCTTTAATTTCATACTGCATTTATTGATTACGTGAAAGCGAAATACATCGGCTACGCGCGATTTTTAAATAATGCTCGCTCACTGAGAGCAGAGCGGGCATTACTACGAATGTATTTTGCTTCGCAAATAATTTGCGAAGTAGCTATCGCTACGTCTACTGCTATAATAATGTTTAGTTTACTATAATTATGAATCATTACGAATATATTAAATGTGAACAAAATAAATAAGGTTTGGAGAAAACGAAAATAGTGGGAAATAAATATCAGTTGTAGGATATAAATATAATACTTCCGTTTACGATAGATTCTTCAAAAAAAAATTATATAAAGATACTTTTTAATGAGGTAGGTTACAAATTTACTTTAAGTTAGTTAGTTGCAATAAATACCTAATTGAGTAGTGAGTAGGCTAAATTAATAATTATAATATATACATCCATTCTGAATAATATAATGTAGATTTAACTATGAATATGTATATTAAGTAATTTATTATAAAGTTGTTTATTCTTAGTTTTGTTTATTAATTTATAAACTACTATAGTAAAAAGTTGCCGGTTAGTGCGAAATGTGAGGCTGCAATTTTGACTTGGCTGGGTACCATCTGCTTGGGATCCTATAATTAATTAAACTAAATCCAACCCAAGCATACATTTGCAAGACTTTAAGATACTCTAAGTTCATACTGCGTAGATAGGACCAAAAATTATTAATTTTAATCTAAATATAGCCGTGGTTAACTATGACATTGGGACGTCGAACACCTCGGTCCCTCCCTTAACCAAACGTGCTACGCGATAGAACCCGTGAAAACTAGTTTTATATAAATGTGTTAGTGTTCCTAAACATAAGACTGGCCCAGCTAGCGTATTGGTGCCAGTTCACTACTGGTGCGTCTGAAAGCATTCACAACTTTCTTCTTTTCCTCACTAGCATGTAAATATCTATTGCGGGACATGTATCTGTCCTGTTATGGGGAAGATTCTTCTTAATCTTCACGCTTGCCAGGTGGATTGACAATCGCACCTTTGACGTTGCTCCCCGTTACCAGTCTGGATATCTCACGCCCGGTATAAAGCGACAAAATTTTCTGGCGTTACCCATACACTTTACGTCACTCAATATATGTATAAATTGTCTGTGAAATAGTTCAGTTGTCAAAATTAAAATCCTGTGATAAGTTTTATTGATCTTTCGATTATGCACCGATTACATAATAACTACGTCAAAATATATAAACAAAATACAAAGACTGGCGACGAGACGCAGCGTCAAAAATGTGAGTTTTTTCGTGTGCGATTATCAATCGGCGGATTGCCAAGCGAGATGGGTAAGAAAAATCCTCCCTATAATAAGAGAGGCGCATGTCCAGCTGTGGACTAACATAAAAAGTTAAAGTTAATGTTACAGCCTATATACGTCCCACTGCTGGGCACAGGCCTCCTCTCATTTCTGAGAGGGTTTGAAATATTTCGAAGACATGTGAAGTTCGCCAACACGCATTGGGGCAGCGCGGCGTACACTTCCTTGTCTTAAAACCCTCTCGGACTATCATAAGCTGGTTAACAAAAAGAATATACAGTCATTTATATATTATTCGACTTCATAAAGGTAAATATCCAATTAAGGAACAGTTTCAAAAGTTTAAAGTGTAAGGCAAACTACCAAGAAACTTTATAAACTTTATCGAACTGTAATAAGGTTGAAACAGTCGCTTTAAATACAAAGTGGATTTATATGACAGCTTGGGATAAATTTGGTGTTGTTCATTGAATTTTATTTAAGATGTTTTGAATAATGATCGTTAACGTAAAATATTATAAGGTTTATAGGTCTTAACTAGCTGGCAAGAACACATCGATAATTTCATCAATAGGTTTTTTGCTTGAATAACGTCAATACGAGAATAAATATAATAATATGGGCATTATCAATCAGTCTGTGCTACACTCCTAAAACTTGTGCACACAATACGACTTTTTTAACGTATTCCTTCACCGATAATCGCTTAGAAAATAAGCCCATTAAATTGAGAAGAAAATTAGTACTGGTGGCATAGCTCTGGTTGCATGTACTACTGTCGCTTTTCTTGAAGGTCTCTAAGTCGTATCGGTCCGGAAAAATCGCTGGTGGTAATCGGTTCCACAAAGTTGTGCGAGGAAGAAAACATCTTCTAAATCGCACAG
>JAGSMP010000585.1:95000-234998 GCA_029286625.1 Parnassius orleans
CAGATGCGTTGTCAGCCGTGAGGACTGAATAGAATGCCTCTTTTCAGTAAAGGGTCTCCGGTTCTCTACACTCACCATACGAAACACAGCAGCATTAAGATGTATGCGAAATAGAGATAAACTTCACAAAAAGCTAAAAATAATCCTACCAACGAAATTCTAAAATTGACATACACCGTTATCGAAACTTCTGCAATAACTTGAGAAAATTAAGAGAGAATACGAAGAACAAGAGTTAATTAAGGCCAAAAGTAATCCTAAATTATTATGGAAAACCATTAATGATATAACAAACAGACAAAAGTAGAAACACCTGCAACTGAACTTATATCCAACTGTACAGTTCCAAATAATAATATTGAACACATAAATGAATATTTTGCAAACGTGGGAAAAATCTTGCCGAGAAAATACTTAAAAAACGCCAAGGTCAAAAGACGAGTTCGTGGTCTAGCAAAATGGTAAATAATCTCCGATCTTTGGTAATAATGCCTACTGAAATAAAAAGAAGTCGAAAGGTTAATTATGTCACTAAAAGCGATGCTATTGGGTGGGATAATATTAGTGCTAACATATTAAAATTATATAAACATATAATAGCACCTCCTTTAACAAACATCTGTAATTTAGCTCTAACAAATGGTATATTTCCTTCTGCATTCAAGAAATCTATTATCCTTCCTATTTATAAGAATGGACCTAGAGACCGTGTAAATAACTATCAACCAGTATCAATTTTACCATCAATGTCTAAGATTCTTGAAAAGATTATGAATAACCGATTAACCTGTTTTCTTGAAAATAATTTACTTTTCTCAAGGCACAGTTCAGATTTAGATCTGGTTTATCAACAACAGATGCGGTTCATGATCTTACAAACTATATTTTCAAAGAACTTGACAATAAAAAAAAGTGTATGGCAATTTTCCTAGATCTAGCCAAGGCACTCACACGGTCTCTATCCCAATTCTGGTTAAGAAACTTGAAAAGGTTGGAGTTAGGGTACAACTAAAACTCTTTACTGACTATTTAACAAACCGTACTCAACGTATAAAGATAGGAAATATTATAAGTAAGGATCTACCTGTTACCTATGGTGTACCGCAGGAAGCATTGTGGGTCCCTCTTTCTTGTCTACATAAATGACCTATGTAAATTACAGATACCAAATGGTCAAATTACATCATTCGCAGATGACACTGCTCTAGTTTTTAGCGCTGACAGTTATGGAGATCTTTTTCACTATGGACAAAATGGCTTTAACTTAGTTACTCAATGGTTACATGATAATGTTCTAACATTAAATGTTGACAAAACGAAGTATGTAATATTTAATAAGAAAGGAAATATGTAACTCTTCCTCTTTCAATTACTTCACATAACTGTTCTTTCCTAAGCAAGAAAAACTGTAACTGTCCAAAATTGCAGTCCGTTAACACTATTAAATATTTAGGAATTTACTTAGGTAATAATCTAAGCTTTAACAGTCACATAGATATGCTTACAAATAGAACTCGTAAATTAATGTATATATTTAGAGGTTACGTAATGTAGCTATTGTAGTATGTATTGTACGTAGTGCAACGAAAACATCTTTTAAGTCATTCGGCTGAATTAGGACATCAACTGATTTCCCACTTTCACTACAATATCCGTTAATGCTTCTTGGATTCTACCAGTAATTGGTACATTTCTTATTTCTAAACTCGCACATCGTGATCTTCTTTCCAATTGTTCGATTTTTTCCTCTAATTTATGCATGTACTTCCGGTCATTTAATCTTTCATCCTCAACTTTTCAGTCTCTCAAAATTTCATTTCCTATATTCACACTCTTAGAAGAAAAATTATTTTGAATTTCACATGGGATTCTTAAAGTATTAGTAACTATTCATTAAAAGAATAATCATTAAAACGGTATACAATTGACGAAGTTATCCGAAGGTATATCCTGCTCTGTTTTGAAGTCGGCTAAAACTTTATGAAATTTCCTACTGGATTTAGGGATAAGGTAATGAGCGCTGAAACATGCCGTGCATTTAGTAATATCTTTCTGTTAATGTAAAAATACGTATTTATATGTCGGCGCGTCTTTAAAATACCGGATGAATCGCGAGTGAGCGAGGTTTCATCACTCTGCGGCGAATCATATCGACAGTGGCGGGGTAGAATTGAAGGTAGATCGGAAACCCCCACTCGTTTGTGCAGTATAAAGTTCAGTAGGTGCCGAGCGCGGGTGATTCCGCATAAGTTATTCTACGAGTGGGTCATTCTATGAGACCTAAGATAGTGTCGTGGTTCTGACCGTTGTGGTGGTGCTTCTAGTGCAGGCCAAGAGGATGGTGTTGCTGAGAGGCTGCCTGTGTTACACTAAGATGTGTAGTGTTGCTGTTGGTTTGCATACTTTTACTTTTATCATGTAATTACTTCAATCTTTTACTTTTATCATGTAATTACTTCATCGCGTTACACAAAATGTAATATGGCGGGGACGTGTTATGGTGTGGATGCACTGTAATTGCTCTATACTGAATGTATAGTGCGTTACGCTGTCTTACTTACTGATACGGATTAATTGCATAAGCTAGATATGCAAGTTGAACATCTCTCTTTTAATATTTTTAACAATTAACCTTTCCTGATGTATTTCCGACATCAGAAGAGGATCTCCTGTTACATTAACGATTTATAATATATTTTAAGCATAAACATAGTATTAAACATTAACGAATTATTATTAATTCGCCGGATCAACGAAACAACAAACTCGTTAACTGTAATTCGTGTCTCTCACACTTCACTTATCCCCTTTTTTCTCATCGTTTCTGTTTCGATACGACAGCCGCATTATACTGATATATTACATTTAAAAATGATAATATCTATCATCTATTAACGGCCCACGAATCTGCATGTAAATATAATAAACGTTTCAATATTCATTTTACAACGGATACTTTTATTATAAGCCGGTGCTTGATTAAAATCCTATCTGATGGTAAACGATGACAAAACCTAGACAGTAAATCACACTGTCTTAGCGTCACTGAAAGACAGAAACTGACAAATTATTCCACTCCTTTGCTGTACTCATTAGCAAAGTAAAGTAAAGTTAACGTTACAGCATACGTAAGTCTTACTGTTGGGCTCAGACCTCCTCTTATTTCTGAGAGGGTTTTAGGGCAAAAGAATGTCCGCTACGCTGCTGTGTTGTGAACTTAACATGTCTGAAATATTTTTCTTATTTCTCAGACATGCAGGTTTCTAACGATGTTTTCCTTCACCGCCGAGCATGTGGTAAATCACCATATAAAATTGCAATTAACAATTTCATTGGTGCCGCAATAGAATAGAAAAGAATATTTTTATTCAATATAGATTACATGTAATTCTTATTGAAAGTCATTTTACTTTACCACTGGTTCGAAAAAAATCTCTGTCCTTTGATGAACCAGCAAAAACCAGGACTTTTTTAAAGTAAATTTTACATTAATGGTTGTACAAACTATTTAAGTACAAAATCTATTTTAAAAACCGCTTGGAAGCGACCACCTCATTCCCAGGGATTATTATCAACCATGTATTCATTATGCTATAATAACTCTTTTTATACAGTTTCAGCTTAACAAAACATTTAAACTTGGTAATAGAGAGAGCCTGTACACTTTCCGGGACCTTGTTGTAATAGCGTATATATAGCCCCAAGAATGAATTACTGACTCTGTGGAGTCGAGAATCTGGTATCACTAGCTTTTATTTGTTCCTAGTGTTTACAAAATGTATATCACTTCTTTTACTAAAACTACCTTTGTTTTTGTGAACATACATTAAATTTTCGTAAATATACTGAGAGGCAAAGTTAATATAATATATTTATTTCGTTAAATTTATCTCTAGATACTCTCTCGATTTTAGGTTGTAAATAGCTCTTATGGCCTCTTCTGTAAAACAAAAATAGTTTCTGAATCAGCCGCATTTCCCCATAGCAAAACCCCATAAGACATTATGCTATGGAAATAACAGAAATAAACTAATCTAGCTGTCTCGACACTAGTGAGACCTCTAATCTTTTTACAGCATAGGCTGCAGAACTTATCTGCTTGCTAGTTTGGATATATGGGGCCCCACTGAAGCTTTGCGTCGAGGTGATGCCTTGGCATCTCGACTGTGGATTCAACAGGGCTCAGTTCTTCCCATTAAAAACATTGGTACCCAGATTTTTAACATTCGTTGTTGTAAATTTAATACAGTTAGTTTTATTTCCGTTTAAATGTAGATTATTAACGTTAAACCATTGCACTAATTTTGATATAGAATTATTATTCACTTCGTCACATTTAAATGATTGACGTTTAAGTTTAAAACTACATGACACTTAACGAAAGATGCCATTATTCGTATTAAATTCAATTTATACTTACCGATTCTTCTCAATACAAATCGCCTTAAAACAAATAGTGTCACAACAAAATGAACCAAATAACCTTTTTCGTTAGCTTAACGGTCACGAATGAAAAATGACGGTCTGACGCGTGATCACTCGCGAATGTCAATAAAGTCGTTTCGACACAACGCTATCTAGCGAACGCTATTAAAGTTATGGTGACAGGTGTTTTCGAAAAAAATAGTTTACTACGCGAACTATAAGATGGCGCACATAACTAAATAAGACCATTATTTGGTATAGTGACGATCTTCTTATCAATGTGCGAAATGATCTCGAAATTGCAGAGCTTCCCCCTCCGCCGTGCGCAATGCGTCACAATCCTCCTCCAACGTAAGGAATTTCTTGATACTTTAGCTATCGAGTGGTGTAATTAAATATTGGATGTAAGTTTTAGATATAAACATACATAAACATAAACATAAAGACATTTATTCCAACACTTACATCTACACACATGACAAATTACAATTTAAAATAAAACAAGTGACTTATAAACAAACAAACAAACAAACAAACAAAAATTTTAATAAAGAAAAGAAGTGCGTTCATTATATGTGTATGCAAACGCACATTAAAATTAAAATCAAAAATCAAAAAATCAAAAAAATCGTGTGCTATGATGAAGTGGTGGAAGGGACCGTCTCAGCATAAGCCGCGAGCTTGCAGCGCCGATTTTCAGCCGACCCCGAACAAGTTCGGACGGTCAACTTTATGCGAGCGAGTTTTTTTTTTAAATCTGTATTCTAAGTATGCCTCATGTGAGATGTGCCGTAGACAGTAGTATGCAGAGTCCCTACGTTTTACTAAAATGTTTATGATAAGTATATGAATATATATCTATATTATTAGATTATATATATACTTAGATTATTGATAGGTCTTCGCGCGCTCAGACTAGATACCGCCGGCGTTCTTGTAAAATGCGGCAACAAATACTACGCCGAAGTCGGCGTACCCGAGCCAATCGCGTTGCAACTGTAACGGGTAACATTTGGTACGTCCTCCTCACACGTTGCAGGCAATGTGTGAGGAGGAGCGAATTTCGAAATTTCAACATAAAGTAACACGAGCCATAAATAAGTCACAAATTATGAATGACGCCATGAGGTGTTGCCGCATATACAAAAATAAAGTTCCCCGTGATTGAGATTTTTATATGTGAATTTATTGTTACTATATTTTATAATATAATATATTTAAGTTATTATAATATAACCTATTTCTATATTATTTAATGTTTATTTTTGTAATATTGCTCAAATGACCTAATATTTATATGTTGGTTTAATAATTGTATATATTTTTTTTTATTATTACAACTTTATTTCCCTTTATTAGGGTTCCGTACCCAAAGAGTGTCAACGGGACCAAAGTCTCCGCTGTCGTTCCGTCTGTCTGTAAGCAGGCTGTATCTTACGAACCGTAATAGGTAGATACTTGAAATTTGGGCTGGGTGGGCTGCTTGGTCGTTGGTCAACAACAAATATTTTAAGCAGTACTCGCCAACTAGCGCACTCTTTGACAGGTCTACGTCAAATTGTGGACTTTGTGATGGCTCATTATTATTATTATTAATAAATAATAATTATATTCAATATAAAGCCATTTAAAAATATCATAGATATAATGTTTTGAACAATTAAAATGCGCTAATAAGCATAAAGTTTAAATTTATTCATTTTGAATATTAAGGATTCTAGTATAGTAAAGACTTAATATTTTCTTTAAAAACCTTTAAATTTATTAAAACTCTGCTTAAAATATTCAATATGTGTTAAATAATACAAGTACATACAAGTCGATTACATTTCAATAATAAAGATAAATAACATTTGTAACATAATTAAAAATGGTTCAAAAATTAGTGAGGGTGTTCTTGTATTATTGGTTTTTTTTATATAGAAGAGGGGCAAACGAGCATGCGGCTCACCTGATGGTACGTGACTACCGCCGACCAGGGGTGCAGGTGCGTTTTACAAGGAGTAAGCTCTTTTCTTGAAGGTCCCTAAGTCGGTCCGGAAAAAATCGCTGGTGGTAAACAATTCCACAGAGAAGTTGTACGAGGAAGAAACTAAAATAAACTCCTAGACATATCATCTTAGTGCCGGTAGTAAGCGGCTTTGTTGTAGCAATACGACTTCCCCGTAGACATCGCACACCCCTACCGTTTGTGGGCGGCGTCTTACTTTTAAGTACAGGAAGCATACTCAACTCCATGTCTTAGTGCAATAACGCTAAGAGACGTGAAGTTTTTTCCACTGACGTCTTAGTAGCGTGCTACTATTATACGGTGGTGGTATTTTTAGTTAACAACAGTACCGATTTTGTTACCAAAATCGATAGGAGGGGGCGCCATCCGTATGATAGTTGCATTGATGCTTACTGCTACTTGCGGTATTGCGTCTTGTGATGGATCTGCGGGTGTGCTGCGCCAGATTCGACGCATTTTGTGGTTTTGGTCGTGGAGGTATGCGAGTAGTGATGTCTGCTGGTATTGTATGGGGGACCTTGGGATGATAGTCGTATTGATGCTTGTTGCGTTCTGCAGCATTGCGTCTCTGCGATGGTTGTTTGGCGGTACCCAATGGCGATCTCTGCGTCTTCGTTTGACTCACAACCTAAGTAGCTTTGCCTAAGTCGGGTCCATTCATTGCAGGGCAGACTATCTGACCTCCATGATGTTTTATATAACAACATAATAATATATCTCTGTCTCAAAATGTAAATGCGGTGTCACCTCTGAGACCTAAGATGGGCAACCTCTGGCATTGCTCTCGTGATGTTTCATTACAATCGGTTCGATCAGCTCGGACAGACAAACAGATAGACAAATTAACATTTTGAATGTTGTTTAACCTGAAGAATGGCATAAAATACGACCGATTATTTAACTTTGGCTTTTTATTTGAAAAAACCCAATAATAATTTATTTACTGGGCGCCACTCTTACTTTCACTTCCTAGCCTACATTAGAAAGGTTAATAAATTTCACTTATTTGAAGATATTTGTAGCGAAAAAGACTCCTTAATAATACAGTGAACGACAGCTAATGATGTTGAACGTAATAAATAATACAGGTAGTGTCAGAGTGGTTTTATTTATTACTAGCAACGTAAATTATAGAAGGAATATAATATTTTGTTTGTATATTGAAAAAAATCCACATTTGTAACCTGTAAATATTTTATAATAATAAAACACTATGAAAACATTTTATTGTGTGACTCAATATGCTTTGCGATGGGATGAATTATGGGGGTGAAAGGAGGCAATCGGCATTAAATTATACTTCAATTTAATGCCGACTGCCTCCGTTCACCTCCCACTGGTCGACCTAGTTGTATTCCTAATTTAATTCGGCGATACTAACATACATGTGCATAGGGAATGACATTGTAAGCGATCAAATTGATGCATGAACACCTACACTTTTCTAGTCTAGATATAATAGGTACATACTTTCTCAACTGTGAGGTCTAAGCAAGAATGCTCCATCGCTTATTTTTTATGCTAATTTTTTATCAGCCTTTATTAAACCCACAGCTGTATAAATGCCTTTTCCAGGTAGCATGTCTGCCTGTCCAGCGTGATGAGTATTAAGTAATTATCATAATCATCATCATTGTAGCCTTTTACAAGTCCACTGTCCTGACCCTCTTCATCTATCGAGTTTTTACGTATCTTACCAAGCTGTCACTTCTTTTAGTGGGGGGACACCCTACGTTTTGCTTACCAATACGAGGCTGCTACTGGGGTACCTTTCTTCTACATTGATTGTCTATTCTGGGAGCTATATGGTCGGCCCATTGCCACTATACAGCATCATAGTAACTGAGATAACCCAACGGATATGTATGCTGGAATGTAAGTAATTACTCCTGATTCATCTTACAGAATTACTTAAAAGTTCTTATGCCTAATATTTCTTGAGTACGGAGTACATAGCAAACTCGTTCCGTAGTTCTTAATCAAAGAGTTTGTCGGATAAACTTGATTGAAACAAAGTGTTAAGTAAATAAATTACTGTCTCAAATAATTAATCGATCACGAGCAATCGTTGTTTTTGTAGTAGTTTATTTCCTTTCTATAATTTGCAAAGAAAATATGAAGAGGATAATAAATCGTAAATAAAGTTAAAAGCCGGTGTATCTCAGGGGCTAAACGGTCGCCGCTAATTTAACGTTGGATTTTATACTCGACAGTACCATAAATTGTGTATTTATGGCCGGGATTTATCAGGTTGGATATGGAAGTAATAACTTGAAGCCATTTTACAGGATGACGTCATTATGTGAGTCGAATCGCCTGCATTCCTTTAAAATCGATACGTAAAGGTATTTTCATAGAGGGATTTATAATTTCTTTTATTATTGAAAAATAAAATGCTGTGGTTTGTATAAATTTAAAGTATTCAGACATCAAATTTTAAAACTCTTTTATTATGAAGGTATTATTAAAATGTATTTTAAGTGTTTCACAATACTCTCAGATAACAAATCAAAAAAATATATCTACTACAATGCCAAGTTGACTGTCGGTATATCGAAGTGTTGAAGTTTTTGAACAGTACAGAACCAGAGTACGAAACCTATCCAACTGCAGAGAGATGTAAGACAGGGTGATGTAATAACCCCGAAACTCTTCACCGCTGCATTGGAATACGTTTTCAAGCTACTGGACTGGAAATATTAACGGTAATGGCGAGTATATCACTTACCTTCGATTTGCCGACGATATAGTCCTTATGGCAGAATCGCTGGAGGGCCTAAGTACTATGCTCAATGACCTCAATAGTGTCTCCCAACGGAAAGGTTTTAAGATGAACATGGACAAAACAAAAGATATGTGTAACCTCCATGTCACACATATGTCGGTAGTTGTTGGGATCACTAAGCTCGAAGTTGTTGACGAGTATGTTTACCTGGGACAAATGGTCCGACTAAGTAAGTCCAACTTCGACCGAGAGTTCAATCGACGGATTCAACTCGGCTGGGCAGCGTTCGGAAGATTACGACATATCTTCTCGTCAGGCATACCTCAAAACCTCAAAACAAGATTGTTCAACCAGTGAGTGTTGCCAGTGATGACCTATGGATCTGAAACGTGGTCCTGCACTGCTGGCCGTATGAGGAACCTCAAGGTCGCTAAGCGAGCTATGGAGAGGGCTATGCTCGGGGTTTCTCTGCGTGATAGACTTAAAAACGAGGATATCCGCAGTAGAACCAGAGTGACCGACATAGCCCAACAGATGAGTAAGCTGAAGTGGCAATGGGCCGTCCATATAGCTCGAAGAACCGTTAACCGATGGGAAAAAAAGATTCTCGAGTGGCAGCCTCGTACCGGCGGGCGAAGTTTAGGGCGTCTCCCCACTAGATGGAGTAACGACCTGGTAAGATATGAAGGAAGTCGATGGATGCAGGTGGATCAGGTCCTAATAACGCTGGTGTTCCACAAGCCTGCGTGCTATCACCAACGCTGTTTCTTCTGCATAATGATATGTTGTAAATCGGTAACATTCATTGCTATGCGGATGACAGCACTGGTGATGCTCTGGATACACCGGCCGTGATAGCTAAGTTAGAAAGCATTGTTATAGACTTGGAGAGTAGCACAATACACATAGAAACAATTTGTGGTTTTCGAATGTGTGCTCTAGCTAGGCTTGAACTAAGTACCCGTTGCGTAGTAACTACGTGCTACGTACACTAACCACTTAGTCACGCTCTAGTTATCAATTACCTTACAACTTAAAAATCATCTTTTCAGATGAAGGTCATTTCCACTTCGGAGGATACGTCAATAAGAAAAATTGTCGTATTTGGTGCTCAGAAAATTATCACGTTATCGTGGAGAAACCAATGCATCCACAATGAGTGACTGTCTGGTGCGGATTTTGGTCTGGCGGCAATATTGGGCCATTTTTCTTCTAAAATGAACAAGGAAACGCCGTTACAGTATAAGGCGATCACTACCGCGCCATATTAAGCGATTTTTTGGTTCCCAAAATTGAAAAGGATGACATAGCCGACATTTGATTTTAAAAGGACGGCGCAACGTGCCACACAGACAACGTAACAATCGATCTTTTGCGCACTGTTTTTGAAAATCGCATAATCAGCCGAAATGCTGATGTCAACTGGCCACCTCGAAGCTGCAATTTGACTCCGTTGGACTTTGTATTATGGGGAGCCGTTAAGAACAAGTGTTACGCAAAACCATCCAGAGACGATTGACGACTTGAATCATAAATCCAAGTTGTCATTGAAGAATTAGTGGCCCAAACAATCGAAAATGTACTGAGAAATTGGACTGACTGATTGTAAGGCCAGCCGTGGCTGTCATTTGAATGATGTTGTCTTCCACTCCTAAATATAAAGGTTCAATCTTTCTAATAAACTCATAAATTTGAAAAATATTCATTTTTTTTTATAGCCAATTCAAATTCCAACCTTAAATGGCCCACCTCTTAGAAAGGGGACATTTGAAACATAAAGCGTTTTAATAAAAATAAGGTTCAAGTAAGAACTAAAGATATTCAGTGCAATTATGTAAACAGTACACTACGAGAAATCGTTACGATCGCACTGTACCGTTTAAACTGCACCAATAATCGAAACGGGTGTGTGATAAAAACTGTACAGTTTTTACGATTTTTAAAACTGTACCTTCGGACGGAGTACTCTGAGCACTGTACTCTCGAATGTCTTACGTCACTTTGAGAAGAGCAGCAGTTGTAAAATGACCAGGGCGGAAACCCAACTGATAAGAGGAAAGAATATTCTTTGAGAAAACAAAAGAAGAAATCTGTTTATGAGCAACTCAACAAAGGAGTTACATATTATGGCAAATTTTCACTGTGTTGCTTATCGTAGCGTCAATTTTCATATTTCATAATATGCTTAATTCCGTTTCTGTGAATAAAAAGAGTAAGTTTTTTTAGATGATTGGGACATATGAGCCGATATTAAGTAGGAATCATATTATATCGAACGTTCGTGTCAAAAAACAATATAGAAGCTGCATTCATTGTTATTTGCAATGCAATTTTTGCTTATCGATGTCAATAATATTGGTGATATTACCCCATTTTTTCCAAAAAGCACATATCTACGTATATATGAAAAAGTCAAGAGGCAATGTGCCGTCCATGTAGCTCAAATCAAAAATCTATGGAGAAGGAAGTTTCTCGAGCGGCAGTCTCGTTACCGGTAAGGAAGGTGTAGGGCGGCTCCCTACTAGATGGAGTAACGATTTGAGATTTAGGAAGCTGGTGAATGCAGGTATCTCAGGACCGGTTTCTTGGGCTGTAATAATGGGTATGAAGATACAAAAAATCTAACGTTTTACACGTTCAAAAATTAGATTAAATGTGCAAACCTGTTTATGAATTGTTATTATAAAAATGAGAGTTAAGTAATAAAATTTACGATTGGTAAATAGTAGAATAGGACAATTAGAAGCTAGAGTCATATTGCTAATACGAAACTTGTTACATGGCCCCACTTACTGTGAAACTTTGTAACAAGTTCATATTTTGCTCGTAAGAGTCCATTGCTGGAAACGAACCACTCCAGTTGTAGGGAGGATTTGCCTTGTTCGCAATCGTAGTACAGACGTGTCGCACATTTGTCGCTGCTGCCCGTCGCCTGTCGCGGTAATTTACGTCTGGTTATACCACCATATATCGGACGCCGTGAGATTTACGAACCTTTTCTCATAGTCACCTCTTACGACACCCAGGGGTCGAAATGCTGTGGTGGATATTCTCACGCCGCCACAACACATCACAACTCAAGCAATCGTATTATAGGAAACATTTATATTAAATATAACTTGCTTTTCGATTTTTTTCGGTTTAACTAACTTTACAATATCATAAATTCTAGCGCTAATATTAACTAAGTTAATATATTTTAAGTTTTAATTCAGTCCGTTGTCCTGTGGGTTTAAAATTTTAAGTATAGTAATGGAAGATTCGTGTAGTGATTTTTTTTAATATATAATGGAAATATCACTGTCTACTTTTTATTTTACTTTTCATTTGTTCGTATTTTGACGGTGATAATAATTTGTTTGAAGTTTCCTGCATGTATCCACGGACTGCAGTAGCTTTTTATAATCAGTAAGTTGGTTTGTCACTTCAGTTTTATATAAAAAAGACAAAACAATTTAAGCCTCATAAAGTTATATTAAACTGTATTTTGAGACATTTATTAAAGTTAAATACCGTCCGTTATTCTGAAATCACAAGATACAAAGGTGCTTATATTTGTTTCAACGCTACGTTGTTGTCGTACATTTTGGTATTACAACAAAAGCTGTTTGTAGCTGTTTGTTTGATGTTTTACATTAAATGCAAGTTATTAGAGGACCGTCATCGTAAGCAGTAATAATTGTTCTTCGAAACAAAAACTACCCCTGATACACTGTTGAATATAAATGATGATGATGAATTTTTATTGCATATACGAGTAGTAGAAGTGAAATATGTGTAATCATGATTTTTTTCCCTCAAAAGCCATTCCAGCGTACTTTGCACTCTAAATATTTACGGTCGAGGCTCTGGCGATCAAGTGATGGCGGAACAATTCCATCTAACTACAGAATAAAACGCTTGGCAGGGGCGGATTGGCTACCGCATTTTTTTCTAGTTGTTGTGTATGGAGGATACTGCTGCCCATCTCCTGGTTCAGTTTCCCTCTGTTGCCTTTAACCATAATTAAAAAATATTAAATAACTAGTTATTTAAGATTTCATTGTGTGAGGTTAAGAACATTAAATCGTCCCTTTTCCACTGGTATCAGGTTCACATCAGTCAACTACTTAATAATTTCGCTCCCCACATAAAAATGTGGGAGGCACACTGAATCACACACGCGGTGTGCGGTGAGCGCCAGACAACCAACGCACTCCACCCAAAGAGGACGTTAAGTTGGGAACTGGACTTTAGTCCACAGCAAAATAACTGGCATACCAGTAAAGAGGCTGGGCCTTGATGGTGTGCACAAACATCGATCAAAGTCGCGCATGTCAATGCGTGTAAACGCCATACGGAATACGATCAAATCCAGCCACAGTGAATGTATGTCACACGGATTAGGCAATAATAGGCACACTGGCCATAAAAAACCCTCCGTGAATGCCACCACCTGCTAGACAGCCGTTCCTGCAGACGTGATATATGTGTAAGGCATCACCACCAATTGCATGATAAGCACGACTAATTAGCCGCAGAGCGTGTCATGAGTCTGCCGCTAACCTCAAGGGAATTGGGTCCCACGTTGCGCGGCTTTCGGCCGCAGCCTTGAGAGCCTCCTCAGGTTCTCCCTCCAGCTACCACCCGCATGAGGTCAACACATATGCTCCATCAACCAAAACAATGGCAGATATAGCCAAAAGGCAGTTATAAGATAATCAGAAAGACATCAGAAAGGGTTTGTGTCACTAACGTTGAGATTATGCATTTTTCGATCATGTTAGTCTCACCCACCAACAAGTTACCTTCAATCATTCAAAGGTGGATCAGACAATCATCATGGAGGTCAGACAGTCTGCAGCCCCGTAATTAATGGACCCGACTTAGGCAAAACTACTTAGGTAGTGAGTCAAACCAAGACGCCGAGGGCGCCATTGAGAACCGCCAAACAACCATCGCAGAGACGCAATGCTGCAAGCAACAATCAATAGGACTATCGTCGGGCTTACACCATTCCAAGGTCCCCCATACAATCCCAGCAGACATCACCACCCGCATACCTCCATCGATCAGTACCGCAAGTAGCAGTAAGCATCAATGGAACTATCATACGGATGGCGCCCCCTCCTATTGACTTTGGTAACAAAATCGGTACTGTTGTTAACTAAAAATACCACCAACGTATCATAGTAGCACGCTACTAAGACGTCAGTAGCCAAAACTCCACGTATCTTAGCGCTATTGCACTAAGACATGGAGTTGAGTATGCTTGCTGCACTTAAAAGTAAGACGCCGCCCACAAACGGTAGGGGTGTGCGATTTCCACGGGTAAGTCGTATTGCTACAACAAACCCGCTTACCATCGGCACTAAGATGATATGTCTAGGAGTTTTTTTTTACTTTCTTCCAAGTACAACTTCTCTGTGGAATTGTTTACCACCAGCGATTTTTCCGGACCGATACGACTTAGGGAGCTTCAAGAAAAGATCATTCCTTTCTAAAAGGTCAACGCACCGGAAATTCCGCTGGTTTTGCGCTTGTTCATGGTGGTGGTAGTCGTACCATCAGGTGAGCCGCATGCTCGTTGCGCCCTCTTCTATAAAAAAACCCTCCAGTAATACAAGAATACCTCACTAAATTTTGACCCATTTTTCAATTATGTTACAAATGTTATTTATTTTATTATAGAAATGTAATCGATTTGTTCTTCTATTATTTAATACATTTTGAATATTTTAAGCAGATTTTACTAAATTTAAAGGTTTTAAAACAATACTAAGCCTTTACTATACTAAAATACTTAATATTTAAAATGAATATATTTAAACTTTATGCTTATTAGCCCATTTAATTGTTCAAAACATTATATCTATGATATTTTAAATGGCTTTATATTGAATATAATTATTATTTAATAATAATAATAATAATAATGAGCCGTTACAAAGTCCACACTTTGACGTGGACCTGTCAAATAATGCGCTAATTGAGTACTGCTTAAAATATTTGTTGTTGACCAACGACCAAACAGCACCTGACACCTACAAAAATCCTCAAGTAATAATCAAAATATAAATGTGTTGTCGAACCTGAAGACTAAGTTAGAGTTCCTCGTTACCAGTAAAAAGGTATTAAAACAAGTAAAATTTCTGTTTTTTATTTTAATAGGATAGGGTGACAAACGAGCAAACAGTCCACCTGATGGTAAGTGGTTGCTGTGACCCATAGACATCTACATCTATCTTCAATAAAGAATCAAAATGCAGATGCGTTGTCACCCGTGAGAATGTGAGGAATGGAATGCCTCTTTTCCAGTAAAAGAGTCTCCGGTTCTCTACACTCACCATGAAACACAGCAGTGTTAAGCTGCTATTTTACGCTGGTATTCTGTGAGAGCGTGGTCCTTCCCAGTCGAGGCTGAACCATTCGTACTACAATATACTACTAATATAGCTGCAGCATGGCTCTACCACGTAAAGGTTCTTTACACCAGGTTTTCTCAGAGTTGAGTACGCAACCTCGCGGTTCACCAGTTGATCGTAGGGGTTTGCAATAAGAGATACGTTGGGTGGCTGTCTTTCAGACTCACGCGTGATACACGCAAGATATTGCACCCCAGTTACATTACTTATCATCGTGCGCCCGACCAACAACCTCCGTGTTTACTTGCGGCTGCAACGTATCAATCAAAATAATAATTCTCTTCGTGACTGTATATTTTCAGAAAAAAAACTTATTTTGAATAAAACTACTTTTACGGATGCTATCGCGTTTAATTAACTTATTTTATTAATTCCCGACGTTTCGGGTGCTTTACAGCACCCATGGTCACGGGGACCTGGGTGATTGACGTCCCGATGTCAGGAGTTAACCCGGAGTACCTTCAGCTTTTATATTTGTTAATTTTGGTCCGATCTACGCAGAACGAACTTACTGTGTCTAGAGTCTTGCAGTGGTATGCTTGGGTTTAGTTCTAGTTTATTAATTTCACGTCAGCTATGTGTTCTTTTACGCGGGTTTTGATAAATCGTTGAATACCAACGTTCCGGGAAGTCTGCAGTTTGTGATCGTATCCTAGGCCCCCGCCATTACATTAAATATATAAACCACAAATTCTCGCGAAGAACATCGATTCCTACCAAGGATGATACGTGAGGCTATTGAAAAAAAAAAACATTCTAATTTCAATAGAGATGGAGGCTGGGTACTACCACCTGCTTGGGATCCTGTAATTAATAAAACTAGAACTAAACCCAAGCACCACTGCAAGACTTCAAGACACAGTAAGATCATTCTGCGTGATCGGACCAAAAACAATTAACTGAAGGTACTCGGGTTAATTCTGATATCGGGACGTCAATCAGTCCATGGTGAGTGACCATGGGTGCTGTAAATCACCCAAACATCGAATTAAAAAACCTCTTTCCGTTTGGCTATACTGCACAAACGAGTGGGGGTTCGATCTTCCTCAATTCTACCACGTCACCATTGAAATGACGCTCCGCTGGAAATGACGCAACCTCTCGCTCACTCTCGATCCATCCGGTACTTCATAAACGCGCCTACAAACTTAAAAATTACAATAATAACGGTCTTGCTGTTTCGTATTTGTTTACCAATACAGGCCACTCGCCCAGATGTAGCTGTCTTTGGACCACAGCATCCATTTCTCATCAAGTGGACAGTGCGCTCTTTTCTACTCTTACTCTTAAAATTTGTTATGTTAAAAACAAAAACATTCCATCAATTGATATTTTAATTTTACCTGGAAGTTCTTCATTTCAATGCACTCGGTTTCGAGACCGCCGTGCACCCCTCAAATGTCATGACACCCGCATCGATTTGACAGCGCTTGCATGCCTGTTTGTCAGCCGACCCCGTGTGCCTATTTCTCAATTAAACGCTTTGTCTTTAATCTAAGTTTAAAGACATAGATTAAAGACAAGGCCGTAATGTAATGTTTTCAAACCTTTTCGAATTGAATATTTTCGATTGTTTTGACTTGTTTTTATTTTGCCGCGTAAAAGGTAGATATTAAAATTTTTGTTGTGTGAAAAAATATCCAGTTATGTTTTTGCAGTCACGGGCAATTACTGCATCGCGAGCGGTTTGAACTCTACTCAAAGCCTTAAGCAATACGAATAGCCAGCGATCTTATTGTCACTGTTATAGTCGCGAAAATCAGGCCAAAATATTTTGGTGTGGTAATTATGCGATATTGTGCCAACACGCCAATATACTCATGTTTCTTATTATAAGTCAGTACTACGACTACTATCCCACCTGATGTTGAAATGTGATACATTGGTTTAACAACCTAAGTATGTAAACCTATATGTGGTAGAGCCATTTTGCAGCTATATTATGGTTGTTTGAATGGGTCAGCTCGACCAGAACACCACGGTTTCACAGAATATCAGCGTATACTAGCAGCTCAATGAGAGAACTGGAGACCATTTTAACTGGATACGAGGCATTCCATCTTAGTCCTCAGGGGTGACAACGCATCTGCATTTTGATTCATAATCGTGGATAGATATATTTGTCTATGGGCTGGCATGCACTTACCAAGTGATGATATATGTGCTCGCTTATCACCCTTATTCTATAAAAAAAGTCTATTCTCTGTTAACTTGACACCTATGTACAGTGTACACTGTATTGTATGGAAAAACAGAGGCTGGCAAATTATTTCACTCCTTTGCTGTAAGAATTACGAAGGACGAAGCAAATAGATATATTGTGCAAATAGGTTAAATATTTGCTGTGTAAGTTATATATACCAAAGCCTAAGCATTTGAAATAAGGGGAACAGAAGTCATATGTCGCACGTTACGTGTTAACAAAACACTATCAGATGCAATACGTTAGAGCAGACAACCGTTTTAGTTTTACGACGCAGCAGTCGGTGAGCGATGGAACAGATTGCTCCAGCTTGTTTTTGCGTTAAAATTTGTGTAACTGAATAATGTCAATATTGGATATGTGAACTAAACGTAAAGTTTTTGTATGATCACAAGAATTTATCTTCATTGGAATATAATGGAATTTACGACGAACTTAGATGGCCGCGTGGCCGAGTAATAAGAGTCACTTGGCAGGCGTGATGGCAACTGCAGTGTTTTATTATTCGAGTTCTTATCAGGAAGATGCTACTGCCAATCTCCTGATTCATATTTTTCTATTGCCTTTTGTGACACCCAGCATGATATTAGGATGTAGGTTATCTTACGACGCCACTACGGTGGTTTAGTGCATAAAATTATAATTAGTAATTCATATTATACAACTGAGTAATTTACCAGCTCACTTGGCTTTATAACAATCAAAGAAATAGTTTCCAAACCAACAAAATCGCGGGCACAGAAATTTATTAAAAGATAAATTATATTTAAATCATTGAATGATAATATGAATAGTAAGTAACACAAAGAATCATTTTAGTTATAATACCTTAAATTGTTTAAAATGTAACGCGAGGTTTTATTTTGATTCATAAACGTCTCTAACGCTTTGAGATTAAAACTAAGCACTGTAAAATAGATCAGTTCTTTAAGGCCTTATGTGCGGTTGAAATGCCTAAATTCTTGATATTATTAAAAAAAATACAATAAGTGTTCATTTAATATAAAGTATACAGGGTGACAGAAAGGATATAATTAATGGTTTTAATTGAACAAAATTGTATTTTGTCAACCTTATTAGAATCTTTGTCATATTTTGCAAAATTTCTCAAAACAGCACAAGCTCTTTAAATAGTTTTACACTAAAAGGTCTTAAAAATATTAATATTTTTAATTCAGAGTTTATTTTATTCCCCGTTTTACTCGAGAAAATATCATTTTTCTGAAATTGAATATATTAGCGCGAGCGTGCCTGCTCCGTCGCCTGTAATCACCTGCGAGCTCTGACGCAGTCCGTTTTCGGACATTGTCGAGGGTGGACCGCGCGTCGGTGTTGGAGCGACTTCGTTCAAATATATTTTAGTTTTTGAGAGTTTATTCTCAATTATAAAGATTTTATGAATAGAAATACTTAATTTATTGAATAAAACTACTTTTACGGATTCTATCGCGTTTAATTAACTTATTATTAATTCCGGCGTTAGAATCCGTAAAGTAGTTTCAATAATAAAATGTTCGCGTAAATATAAGAAATCATTATACTTAATTTAGTTAACTAATTTTGGTAACTTTAAATATTGTTTTCTAAATTAATTTTTAAAGTGTCCAAGAAGAATTTTTCATGCGCGAAAATTCATGCAGAGTGTTAAGTAGAAGGCCAAATACGCCATGTGCCAATTTAATTAAATATATTTTATATAAAGTGATTTTGACTACGTTTCATCAATTCACCATTGATTTAAATGAGAACTACAATTTTACAATTGTTTTTGCAAGAAACACTATCAGTTGAACCTTGCAGCTTATTCATTATTTTATTTATAAATACCTATAAATGTATATATTATTGATAAATCATTCCCATAATATTTTGTATTATTTTTTTATTTTGCCCTATCTGAAACGTTCTAAACTCTGTAGAAAATGTGGCGTATGAAATGACTGACAATCACTAGAACATTTTATCTAGGTACAAAGATGTTTTACGTTTTCGTGGCCTCCACGTGATATTTTTGTCAGCATTAGGTACCCTTCTGTATCTGAAACGAATATGAATATTGCATATGTATACGATACAAAAGTAAAGTAACAGGCTTTGTGGTAGCGATCACCTCATTCCCAGGGCTTATAATCACTAGATGTATGTTAAGTAGTATAACTACACTCAGTAAACAGTTTTTCTTAGTAAATATTTTAAAGTTTTCATATAATAAAATATAGTAACAATAAATTCACATATAAAATCTCAATCACGGGGAACTGTATTTTTGTATATGCAGCAACACCTAATGGCGTCATTCATATTTTGTGACTTATTTATGGCTATGTTATTTATGTTGAAATTCCGAAGTATGATACTTACTGATGGTATGTGATCCCAGTGTCTTTCTTATTTCTTGTAGTATTATTTTTAAACAGTTTCACTGCAAACTGGTATTTTAATTCAGATTATGATCACAATTTAATAAAACATTCAGTACGTCCACCTCATTGCCTGTGAGGTGCGTTGCAACTGGCTCAGGTACGTCGACTTCGGCGTAGTATTTGTTGCCGCATTTTAGAACGCCGGCGGTATCTAGTTTGAGCGCGCGAACTTATCAATAATCTAAGTATATATATAAACATTTTAGTAAAACGTAGGGACTCTGCATACTACTGTCTGCAGCACATCTCACATGAGGCATACTTAGAATACAGATTTCAAAAAATATCGCTCGCATATAAAGTTGACCGTCCGAACTTGTTCGGGGTCGGCTAATCAACGCTACAAGCTCGCGGCTTATGCTGAGACGGTCCCTTCCACCACTTCATCATAGCGCACGATTTTTTTTTATTTTTTTTTAATGTGCGTTTGCATATACATATAATGAACGCACTTCTTTTCTTTATTCAAATTTTGTTTGTTTGTTTGTTTATAAGTCACTTGTTTTATTTTTAATTGTAATTTGTCATGTGTGTAGATGTAAGTGTTGGAATAAATGTCTTTATGTTTATGTTTATGTATGTTTATATCTAAAACCACATCAATATTTAATTACACACTCCATAGCTAAAGTATCAAGAAATTCGTTACGTTGGAGGACTGTGACGCATCGCACGGCGGAGGCACTGCAATTTCAGATCATTTTCGTTACGTACTCGTATTCACGTATAACACACGACCGTGTTAAGGATACAGCCACACCTCGATTTTTACTACTGAACCTGGCTGTGTATTGGATATAGAAAAATATGTCACTTCTTTTTCTTAGGAACGGGTAGAGATGTCAAGTTCTACGATCCCTTGGATGTGTATAAAAGCACAAGCTTCCAAGTAACGCAATTAAAAGATACAACCATTTACGTCACATATTTTTATATTTGCAAGATCACTCATCCACATCTATAGGCTACTCTTCCGGTTGACCGGAAAGGTTGTATGGAAAACACGTAAAATCGTCGAGACTCTCGGTTCCCGGTATGGATGAATTATCTACAACTGATAACTTTATTCTGAACGCTCAGGACACGAGTCTTCTTCGCTCTTGTCCGGTTTTAAATCTAGAATAAGGATTTTCAGAAGTTGACCGCCTCGTTGGTCTAGTGGTCGTAACCGCATCTGTAGATAATGTTGTCCCAGATTCAGATCCGAGTCGGGCCGAAATCAAAGCAATTTACAATAGCAGCCGAGTCAGGAAGTTAGCGGTGTTTCATTGTCCGTGTAAAGCCGTTAGTCCTGCGCCTGATTTTTATCTGTTCGTATCGGTTGCCATCCAATCGGACTATGAGAGTGAGGGAATAGAGATTGAATCTTTAGACTTTAGATTACCAAGGGCCCTTTCGTACTCGATTTTCCTGATATCGTATTACGTTCATATTCCATTAACTTTAGTAGAATTGTAAATTGTATGATGATATACGGTATGTCTTTTTCAGACATCATTCTTCAGTAAAACAAATAATTCATTGTTTGAAGTAGGCAGGTATTTACTTCAAAAGTGAGTAATAATAGAGTTTAAAAACTTAACACGCATTGATCATGAGCTGATGATCATGATAATAATTTTATTTCATCCTGGTGATCCTGATTAGGATACTGGGATAAAGTTATTAAGTTTTTGTATTGTCATCGGTCCTTGAAACGATTACAAAATTTGAAGTCAATCGGCTATCTACGATTTGGTGAAGATCACATTAAAATA
This sequence comes from Parnassius orleans, assembly GCA_029286625.1. Lineage (NCBI taxonomy): Eukaryota > Metazoa > Arthropoda > Insecta > Lepidoptera > Papilionidae > Parnassius > Parnassius orleans. The sequence goes on from JAGSMP010000585.1 coordinate 116,949, forward strand.
TTCCATTACATACATAGATAAATACACGCGAAGCTAATAGAAGCGTGTTAAAAATGAATTCAGTTTCATGAATAATGACATATCTCTTGTCCGATATTAGTAATTGAATTTTAGTTCATTATCTTAATATACAAATACTGGCTATAAAATGTAATATATATAATAAAATAAGCATTATGGATATAATAAAACATATTATGTAATGTACCTAACCATCATTGTACCTGTAAAATGTTATTGATTGTGACGTTGTAAATAAGAGTCATGAGTAAAATAAATTCTAATCAACAATTAAAATGATAATATGCTCATTCAAGATTCTATAGGAATGGTTTTATAATGTATACAATCGCTCCATGTGTTGACTTGCAAAATGTATTTCATTCTAGTTATCCTCTCTTATATCTATGGTGAAATTATTAAATCAAAACTCATTAACAATTGTCATAAACAACTACTACATAATTGGAACACACTTGCCGTTAACTTTAACATAACCTGAGGCACAGCTACTGCCACCAAATCCAAATCGAACCTCGAGGCTTACTTTATCATTAGGACGAGTATTATTGGCATGTGTTGTCGTGTTTTCTTTTGTAATGACTGTCACAATCGCTTCTGTTTGAATATTTCTTTCTTCAATAGCGTCGTCAGAGAAAGTGGTAGAATTATTGCTTGGCATTTGTACGTTAGAAACCCTTGATGGAGGATCACCGCTTCCCGTGGTTTGTGAAGTGACAAGTGCTCGTCCGTTAATTTGCTCTACTGGCAGAGCGCAATAATAAATCGAATCATGATTGTGCGTTTTCCTTAATATTTCCAAAAACACTCCGGATAAATATAATGGTTTTATAGTGTAATTAACAAAAAAAAAACAAAACAGAGTGTTATTCAGTAAACGGCTCGGCGCTTTAAAAAGGATTACTACACTGTGACTGTGAAATTACGATTTTTGCACTTAAGGCCAAGATGGAAACAATATTGTCGTAAATGGTGGTATTGCTACGAGTATTACATATATAATACATAAAGCCATTTTAATACATGAAATAAAAGAGATATTATTAGAATTTAAAAAAAATCGGGGCTTTAATTCTTCAATACACCAGTAGTTCTGTGCTACTGTGTTATCACCGAACTTCAGAAGCTATTAAAATAAGTGAAAAATATTTCATTCTTTTAGTTCTTTGAAGCCAGTTTGACTACTTTTGAATTATTTGACACGTTTTTGTTGATTAAGTAATATCTATATCTATAAATAAGTAAGCCTCTAGGTAATAACCAGTAACTATTTAGTCGAAATTCGTCAAAATATTCATGTACAAGTTTCATTCCCTATTTTTCAACCTTAAGAGGTGCAATTTTTTCTCCTGTTTTTAGGTATAACTTTTTCTTCTCATTTATTAAGATAATTAATTTAAAAAAATCGGTTTACAATTAACGAATACATCGCGTAGGTAGAACTACATTCAAAAATACTCTCGAATTGGGAGCTTCCTCCTGTTTTCAAGTCAGCTAAAATGGAAGTAGGAGTATTTTATTATGAATTACATCACCTAGTAAATTATTAATTAATACGAGTATGTTTTATATTAATTGATTATTTACTAGGTAATAATTGATTATTTTATAGGTATAGTCAGACTAGGCGAGTATAACTTCGACCGAGAGGTCAACCGAAGGATTCAATTCGGTTGGGCAGCGTTCGGGAAATTATGACACATCTTCTCGTCAGGTGTATTTCAAAACTTGAAAACGAGATTGTACAACCAGTGCGTGTTGCCAGTGATGATTTATGTATCTGACACGTGGTCCTTCACTACTGGCCGTATGAGGAAGCTCAAGGTCACTCACCGAGCTATGGAGAGTAGTTTCTCTGCGTGATAAACTTAGAAATGAGGATATCTGCAGAAGAACCTGAGTGACCGATATAGCCCAACGGATTAGTAAACTGAAGTAGCAATGGGCCGCCCATACAGCTCGAAGAACCGACAACCGGTGAAAATATGTTCTCAGTGGCAGCCTCGTAGGCTAAGTGTGCAGGCTCCCACTAGATGGAGTGGCGACCTGGTAAAACATGCAGAAATCGCCATCGACTTCATCCATATGCAGGTGGCTCAGTTTGTGGCATTCCTTGGGGGAAGCCTATATTCCGCAGTGGACTAGTAAAGGGCTGAAATGGTGAAAATAAATAATTAATACTCAATACAAAAAAATGTACATACTTTCCCTTTATTACATATAGCGGGATTTATATTTTGTAATTAGTAGCATAAAATTAGTTTTATGACATTTTATCAATAATTTCATGCGTATATCTCTAATTTCATACTGCATTTATTAATTACGTGAAAGGAAAATACATTCGCTACGCGCGATTTTTAAATAATGCCCGTTCACTAATTGCAGAGCGGGCATTATTTAAAATCGCACGTAGCGCGAATGTATTTCGATTTGCAAATAACACGCTAGATCGTGGCGGGAAAACACCTTTTAGAGTCTTAAATTTCGCACATTAGTTCACAGCTTTGAAGAAGATGGACGTCGATGTATCTATTGCCACGTCTACTGTTATTATATAATTATGAACCGTTAAGAATATATTAATCGTGAAAAAAATTAATAAGATTTGGAGAAAACAAGTATCCGTCATAGGATAAAGAAACTTCCATTTACGATAGATTTAAAAAGTGTATAAGGATACTTTTTAAATTTTTAATACGGTAGGTTACACATTTAATGTAAGTTATTTAGTAGTAATAATCACCTGATTGCTCATCATATAAGTTAATAATTATAATAAATAAAAACAATTGTAGATTTGACTATGAATATGTACGAGTATAATTAGCCTTACTATTTCGCGCTAAGTTGGCGCGTGTCAATACACCGACAAAAATCATGGGAAAATGCGCGAAGGAAGCGTTAAAATGCGAACCGTTCCACATACATTATTACAGCGGAGCTTTTGAAACCGGCTTGAAAACCGGTCCTTCATAAGCTCTTCAATTTCGTGCTCTAATCCGGAGGCGTGGAACGAAAGTGCGGTGGTCTTGTTCTTCAAGAAAGACGACAAAGTTCTCTTGAAGAACTACATACCGATTCCCCTTATGAGCCGCGTACTAGACTGGAAAAAATATGGTATTAACATCAATGGCGAGTACACCACTCACGATACAGCCCTTATGGCAGAATCGCTAGAAGACCTAAACACTATGCTCAATGACCTGAATATTGTCTCCCAACGGATAGGTCTTAAGATGAACATGGACAAAACAAAGGTCATGTGTAACGTCCATATGTCACCTATGCTGTAGTTTTGTTTTATAGTTGGGTGCACTACGATCGAAGTTATCGACAAGTATGTATATACGAGTATATAGTGTTTAATTTACCATAATTATGAATCGTTACGAATATATTAAGCGTCTATTTTAGGTTATATTTTATAAGCACATATCCATTGTGTTCTATGTACTACGTACTAGAAGCTATTCAAACAAAAATGTACCACTCTGTTTTCGCGCATGCGCATGGAGATAATAGGTTTTAGTCTATGATTGTAGATAGCGTGGCATATTTTAATAAAGGAATTTATTTTTCTATTGTAATATTATTACCTATTTATTCACTTGGACAACAAATAATTTTACTTATTTGACTACTGAATTATGTGTGTTCGAATAAACATAATTATGTATTGGAGAACAAACATTAAATGATCTACCTCAAAAGGCGCACTCGGACACTGTACATGAATCTTTTATTTATCATAACATCTTTATGTATAAAATTAAAATAGGTACTTGTAAGTACGAAATAAATTACAAGGTCCACATTAATCTATCATAAGAACAAACAACCGCTGGTGTGAGCTAATGTATGTGAAGTCGTTACATCAATCACAGTGACGTGATGACGAAAAATTTACCACATCATGCAGAATTCATCTCATATTTTAAAAAAGCTAAAATTAGGATATGATTTCGCGGACCTAAATATACTATGTCGACTTGTTATATACAAACTTATATGTAAACCAAGCACATAATATCACATATCACATCGCACTTAAAAGACAAAACTTTTATAATCTATTGTATTACCCTATCAGGTTCTTCTGCCACTTCTGATATATTTAAAAATATTAATGTACGATAAAAATCAGTATAGTATGTGGTAGTATTACTGTTCTTTTAGGTCTAAGGACACTTTATGTACGTTGTAGTACTGACTAAGAGCCGTCTGAGTAGATAGGTGTGGAGAATGTCATACAAATTAATCGAAGAGTACATACTAGCGTGTCAATATGTCACTTTTGTCTATCCGGGGCTCCAACTAGCGAGACCTATCTGTCTTTTAAGAAGATAATATATAATATTTACTATTTTCAGAAGAAAATTATATTATTTATTAAACTATTTAATATTATAATTTATTAAGTATATAAGATTATTTTGCTATAAAAAGGCTCAGAATTAGTAATATATAGAGGAGATATGCTCTGTGCTGCGATCGTCAATCTACCTGCCAAGCGTGACAATTAAGACAATTAACAAAGAACTAACAAAGAGAAATGCTCCCAACAGGAGATGCAGCCAGCAGCGGACTTGATTTATACGGGCTGAAGAAGAAGGAGAAGATTTATGAATGATGAAGATGAAGATTGTAAAACTGCCAATTTTGTAATCTACTCCAGAAATTGTTCACTGCACGAAAATTTTAATAATTATATATTCAGTATTATGTACGTACTAAACGTATGTATGAACTTTACTTAATTATTTTTTGAGAGCTGGAGTAGCATGGAGCTCATTAGATTCGCTCTAATTTCTTATTACTGGTGCAGTCTGAGTTCGAATCCTGTCGTCGTCAATTAAGTTAAAGTGTAGTACTCTGCCCTGCACTGCAGCGACGTTTGTGAACATTACATGGTTTCACTTTACCTTCGAAATTGTTTTCTTTTAATTAAAACAATTTCGAAGAAGTTCCGTCAACCCTAAGGTATAGTATTTCGGCATTTCCCCATGTAAAAAAAAGACAAATTCCGTACACTTGAATTAGAGCGAATCCTCAAACCAAGAATGAAGAAACATATCCGTCCATGAAGCGCTATGTATCATATGGAGTAACCCACGGCAGTGTATTGGGGCCACTCTTATTTATTATGCAGGGTTATTTTTCAAAGAGTAGTCAAATTTTAAACTTAAGTTCCAATATATAGATAATATACCGTTAATGCAATTTTTGAAAATACGAGTAAATAAGGCTTCTACGTTTATTTGAAATTATCTCAAATTAAATGTGATTTATGGACAACAACGCTTTTGCCTACCGATCGACGCTTACGAATGTGTGCGTGCGTAGGAAAATCAGTTAAAATAGCGCATTACCACGCATTTTGAATTAAAAAGATAGAATATTGATTTTTTTTTAAATTAACTTTACTATACTAACCACTTGCCTATATTACTTATTCTGAACCTGAACCTGGACAAATTTGGCCGGTTATTGCAAAATAACCCTGTATAATTTATTTACTTTGTAGTTTTTTTTTTTTTTGAGAAAAAACGTGTAAACAAGTTTGCCCAAAATATCACTCAGCAATTCGACAATTTTAGTGAAAGGTTTATGTTAACAAACACGGATGGCTTTAAAAATTTTCAATAACCAATTGCAGATATCGTTGACAGCTGGTGAATACTCGCATAATACAGGTGTCGCGAAAAATTGGCTATATTATATTCACAATTTAAAGTAAATATGCAGGTTTATATTGTGATTATTCCTTGATTTAACATTACTTTGTAGTGTTAAATTAAACTAATTACGGATTATATCGCGTTTAATTTTAACTTAATTTTTAATTTAATTTTTTTTATTTAATTAAACAGTGTACATGCTGGCTTACAGTATGCCCAAAACGCCAACATGCTAATTTACAAATTACAGTTTTATATAATAAATAATAATAGAAGATACATGTCAAAAGGTCAAATAAATTAAAGAATACATGTCCAATAGATCAAATTAAATAAAAAAAAATTAAAAACATGCCAAATAGGTTAGATGTCAAATAGATTACATGCAAATAGATTAACCAAAATGTCATTGTCAAATTAACTATCTATGATTTAATTAATATATTACAATATGTCAAAATTGGACGTCAAAAATAGAAGGGCTTTTTTACATAGTTGCCCAAAGCTATCAGCAAATAAGTCAGTCTCGTAATCATGTGCGAGCATATCTCCAATAAGCCGTATAGCGCGAGTAGTGGGCGCGTGAGCGCCGCACCTGGTGCGTGCTGGCGGCCGCCACAGAAGACGCGGCAGCCTCCGCGGTGCCACCGTCCCCTCCACATCACAGCCCAGCCGCTTCGGAGCCAATAACCCGAGTGGGGTTATTAACTTAATATCGTCGGGCTATCTATTCTATTATGGATGATTGCTAGGTAGTGTGTTATCAACTGCATAATCCGCCTAAGTTTAAGAGTGTCCAAACCCACCATACCAGTAACAAATAAGGACGGATATAGATAGGATAATAACCGTATTTCTGCTTATATAGCCATCGCGCAATTCTCGCTGTATTCTCTCTATCATCAAAATATATTTCTCCTCATAGGGATTCCATACTATGGCACAGTATTCAAGCTTACTACGAACATATGCATTGTAAAGTACCAAAGCTACCCTAATCCGTCGAACTGTGAAGAAGTGCGAATAACAAAGCCAAGCATTTTACTGGCCTTTTTACAAACAGTAGTCACATGGTTATGAAAGTCAAGTACCCTTTCTAAGGGCGTGTCAGATAAATTATAATCTTCATTTAGTGGACAGCGTTTACACGTGAATGTTATTATTTTACATTTATTTTATTAAATGGAAGACGATTTAATATACTCAATCCATAACCGCATCGATGTCTTTTGTAATGCCTCGCAGTCAGACGGGTCATCTACATCTAGGCTTAATTTGAGATCATCCGCGAACAACAGACATTTGAGGCAATCACGCTATTCGGTAAGTCATTAATGAAAATAATAAAAGCAATGGCCCCAACGTACATCCTTGACTCACCCAGATCTTGTATAATAGTCACTAGACTCAAATGCACCTCTAACAAACTGACGCCGATCACGTAGGTAATTCGAAAAAACTCGACAAGTTTCGGGGCAAAGCCTATCAACGCCAATTTACGTAACAATATATCATTGTCGACCAACTTGTTTAATTCCCGACGTTTCGGGTGCTTTAGCACCCATGGTCACAGGGGACTAAGGTGTTTGACGTCCCGATGTCATAGTTAGCCCGGCTACCTTCAGTTTTTTTAAATTAAACTAAAAAAAATTTGTTTAATTTAATATGTAGTCTTCGCGTAAATATAAGAAAACATTAATTTGTAGTGTGTTCCAGTGAATTTTTTCTCAGTAAGTCACTAAAGGTGTATTACCAACTCCTTGATAATTAATAATGCAAAATGTTAGATACATGGTCCAAGTTTCCAATACCCCTGTGAATGCAAGTAATACATATTTGTCAAGGCGGATGAGCTATGTCGTTTTCTCGAAGCGACGCGGCGCTGCTATGCTAGGATGTCAATACATGTGAAATATTGAGCCGTTGTAGTACTGGAGATACGAACTACGCGTAACAAATAGTGAGAGCTTGGGACAATAGGACGTTTCTTTTATTGACATGTTTAGATGCGAGTCCTAGCTACAGTATTAAAAATGTTTAAGATAAACCTAGGCAGCAATGTATAAAATCTAAGGATTAAACTATGAATGAAATGGTACCTAATCGATGTTAGTTTGGTTGTGTCAAGTTTAATTAGGTATCATGGTGGATATCATAGCCAATCTGCGATTGATATCGAACACTGCCCAGGGTGCATCTGACGTAAATAAAGATCAGCCAAGAATTCGTCACACTGTGGACTTCCTTCTTCTCGAAATATTTTTAATTTCTCACAGGTGCCGATTTCCTTACTGCCGAGCACACATAAGGTCCGCTAATTGCGGTAAATAATTTATATGATGCTGTTGAAGAGATTGTTGCATACTATTATTTTAAGGTTTTAATGCAAGTGCCGTATACCACGGTTTATTATGCTCTTGGGCCATGATCCTATGATAATAATTTATAAAAAGTGTTAATGAATGTTAATCTTTCATTACAGTTTCATCATCATCATCATCATCATCATTACAGCCCTTCACATGTCCACTTCCACTGCTGAACATAGGCCTCCCCCAAGGAATGCCACACAGCACGGTCCTGAGCCACTTGCATCCATCGACTTCTGCATGTCTTACCAGGTCGTCATTCCATCAAGAAGGGGACGCCCAACACTTCGTCCGCCGGTACAAGCCGCCATTCGAGAACCTTTTTCCCCAATCGGTCGTCGGTTCTTCGAGCTATATGGCCGGCCATTGCCATTTCAGCTTACTAATCCGTTAGATTATGTCGGTCACTCTGGTTCAACTGCGGATATCCTCATTTCTAAGTTTATTACGCAGAAAAACTCCGAGCATAGCCTTCTCCATAGCCGGCTGAGCGACCTTGAGCTTCCTCATGTCAAGCCAGCAGTGAAAGACCACGTCTCAGTTCCATAGGTCATCACTGGCAACACGCACTGGTTATACAGTCTCGTTTTCAAGTTTTGAGGTATACCTGACGAGAAGATGTGTCGTAATTTCCTGAACGCTGCCCAGTTGAGTTGGATCCGTCAATTAACCTCTCGGTCGAAGTTGGACTTAGGTAACGACTAGGTAGTCGGACTATTTGTCCCAGATAAACATACTCGTCAACAACTTCGAGCTTAGTGCTTCCAACAACTACCGGCATAGGTGTGACATGGACGCTATACGTGATCTTTGTTTTGTCCATGTTCATCTTAAGACCTATCCGTTGGGGGCACTATTGAGGTCATTGGGCATAGTGCTTAGGTCTTCCAGCGATTCTGCCATAAGGAATGTATCGTTGGCAAATCGAAAGGTGAGTGATGTACTCGCCGTTGATGTTAATACCATATCCTTTCCAGTCAGAAGCTTGAAGCAAGCAACTGACTAAGATGGAATGCCTCGTATCCAGTTAAAATGATCTCCAGGTCTCTATACTCACCATACGAAACACAACAGCATTGAGCCGCTAGTTTATGCTGATATTCTGTGAGATCGTGGTCCTTCACCGGTCGAGCTGACCCATTCGTGCTACAACCATAGTATAGCTACAACATGGCTCTACCACATATAGATTTATACAAGGTTACAGGTTAAGTCGACCTAGATCCGTTAAGGGGTTGTAGTGTGCATCATTTCTGAACGATTTGAATATCAAACACCATAACCCAAACTGAACCGTTTTTTAATACAAGACTTTAATTTTTTTAATAAAAATAGACGAATTTTTTGTCTATTGTCCATTAAGTTTGTAGTTAGTGCCTCTAATTTATTTTATTTTTCAACTTTTGTGTAGTAGATAAGTTGTTTTATTATTCTTACCGCCAACATTGCAAGTAACTAAACAGTAAATAAACAAATTGGGTCGTACTCGTAGATTGAAAGTTAGAAAAAGGAATAAATTCGTAAAAAGTGTTTTTGTCTTTCAGGAATATTAAAAAAAAGTCTATGGTAGGTATGCTACAGATATTCTTATAAATATTTACATTTCTTTAGCTATCTAATAAGGTATAATATATGGGGATTATTGTAATTAATAGAAAAAAACTTAGATGAAAGGCTCCCAGGTAGTAGTAACAAATATCGATGCTTCGTTATGTTCCTTGTTGCGTCTATTGACCTTCATGGGAGTACGGTTCGTGCGAGCGAGATAACATACGGTGTGAGCGAGACAAAAAATTTGCTTTAAACGCCATTTTGTTTTTATGTTGTTTGGTTAGTCTACTTACGCGATTCGTCCGTGGTATATGTGATACTCAGTGCTCTTTGTTTCTAACTCGATTTGGCTTGTATTTCTGGACTGTTCTTCTTTCGATTTGTGACTGTGCTTGCTAACTGGATTTTAATTTGTGCTTCTGATTTTGAACTGTTGAAGATGGCGACCTTTACGAACGAGGAATGTGCAGATATTTTGATTTGTTACCGATACTGCAATTGTGTATCCGCATGAGCTCGTGATGAATACATAGCACGTTATCCCAACCGCCGAGTGCCGGATTTACCGACGACTTAGAGAGACTGGCTCTATTTCAAGGCGACGAGCCGACCTGGGTAGACCACGTGTCAATGATGATGACGAAGAGCTAGACAATGAAATAGTTCGACGATTCAGTAGTTGGTTGCCCAGTACTTGCACTCTCGCAATGGAAGGTGTGGTTTACCGTGAATGCTGCCAGTCTTTACCTTATTACTTTTACTTATTACTTTTTAATTGTTGTACTGCATGCTTAAACTGGGTTAAACGCATTTCTTTCTTTCTTTCATCAGCAAAATGTCTTCTAATAATACACTGGCACTGATTGAAAAGCTGACCGAATAAAGAATTATCCAACGTGGAGATTTGCCATCCAAACATATATTTGTAACACGAGGAATGAAATGCCATAAGCATTGTCTCACAGCAGAACAAGAAGTCGATGTCAAACAAGATACGAAAGCTAAGTCAAAAATTATTTTAGTAGTTCATCCCTTCAACTATGCACATATACAAGAGGCCAAAACTGCCATAGACGTGTGTACTAACTATCTAAAGCCTTCGATGGCAGAGGATTGACGTGCAGAGTTGTCTTATTAAGAGATCTGATAACCACAATATTAGAAACATGTCAATGCATTGAAGACTATGTAAATAAAATAATGTCAACCGCGCATAAATTTAAAATAATTGTTTTTGATGTAAACGATGAATGGCTGGGAACCTTGCTACTAGCTGGTTTACCTGAGATCTTTCAGCGGATGGTTATGGCCCTCAAGCTCCGGTCCAGACCAAACAATTGATTCAACAGAATTAACACGAAGTATAACAACAAGGTCAAAGAATGGCTAAAATGCAGGCTAATACATATATATGTGCAAATGAAGTTTCAGAATTAGAGTATGTTCCAGAAACCTACTTTGCAGCAATATCTTCAAACAATATGAATGCAAAGAGGTGGAAACAGTCAATTGAAGATGAGTTGAGAGCACATGAAGAAAATAAAACTTGGAGTCTAATTGAAAAACTGAAAGGAGTACGATTAATTGACTGTAAGTGGGTCTTTAGAATAAAAGATGATCCATCTGGTCCGGTCTTTAAATCAAGTTTCTGTGCCAAGGGATGTGAACAAAACCAAGGCATTGACTACACCGAAGTTTACTTTCCTACAGTAAGATATGATTCAATCAGATTTTTACTTTCTGAAGCTGTTCAACATGGGTTAGAAATTTCCCATTTTGATGTCAAAACTGCATTTTTGTATGGAGATGTAAAGGAAGATATATACATGAAGCCACCAGAAGGTTTGGAGGTTGAATCGAATCTGGTTTGAAAACTTTATCGTTCACTTTATAGATTAAAATAATCACCAAGGTGCTGGAATCAAAAATTTGACAGTCTACTAAAGAAATATGGCTTTATTAATAGTCATGCAGACAGATGTGCTTACATTGGAAATATAAACAACAATAAAGTTTACTGTATGTCGATGATGGGCTTCATATGTCTAGTTCAAAAGACTCACTAAAAAAAGTATTTTTTGAATTAAAAGAAAATTTTAAAATTAAACAGTGTGAACCAAAGAATTTTGTAGGATTACAAATAGAAAAATTGGAGAAGTGTATCTATTTTCATTCACCAATCAAAATACATTGAACGGTTATTACATAAATTCAATATGCAAGATGCTATCTGCAATAAAATTCCAATCGACACTCATACTACTCTGGAGATGGGAACTGAGGCTCCAGACAAGAATATTCCGTACAGAGAGGCTGTGGGGTCACTAATGCACCTGGCTGTGGTAAACAGACCTGATATGTCATGTATGGAGTCAATCTGGTGAGTAGATATCTGAATTGTTATGATCAGACTCATTGGAATGTTGTTAAGAAAGTATTGAGATACTTGAGGAACAAAAGACTATGGCTTATGTTATTCACGTTCATATTTGTTCATAGGTATCCTGAGCATTTGAGTTTAATTACTAATAGTAGCTGGTAGGAGAAATAAAATATATTTAGGGACACGGAACAATTCAAAATGAGGAGATTATGACAACTATTTTCTAAATGCCAACCTCACTCGGACATGATGGAGCGTGTTAAGTGACAGGTGAGGTTTCGGCGACCGGCGGTATAATCATTATATTGTGAATATATAGAAATCAATGAAAGTTTCAACTAAGTTTCTTTACGAATCTGTAGTTGTGTAAAAGCGGTGCAAAGGTGTATCTATTAAAACAAATAAAATATTCCATTATCACGACAATATTAATAAAACAAACTAAAACTTAGCACTTGGCTGCGGTACGGAAAAAATGTTTCAATATAATATAATATAATAGAATAATTTTTATTCAATATAGATTAGATTACAAGTAATTCTTATTGAGTCATTTATTACATGACCACTGGTTTGGTAAAACCTCTGTCCTGGGAAAAACCGGTAAAATCCTAGCAGGAATTAAGTATTCACGTATATTTTTACAGGATAGGGTGACAAACAGCATACAGTCCACCTGATGGTAAGTGGTTACTGTGGCCCATAGACATCTACATCTATCCTCGATAAAAATTTAAATGCAGATGCGTTGTCACCGTGAGGACTAAGATGGAATGCCTCTTTTACAGTAAAGGGTCTCCGGTTCTCTACACTCACCATACGAAACACAGCAGTGTTAAGTTGCTATTTTACGCTGGTATTCTGTGAGAGCGTGTTCTTTCCCCGATCGAGCCGACCCATTCATGCTAAACTATACTACTAATATAGATGCAGCATGGCTCTACCACGCATAAATAAGAAATCATTTTCTAGTCATTTTACAGTCACAAGCAGTTCAACTGATAGTCAGGCTACTGCACCCCATGGATATCTACAACCAACTCCATGGAAATCAAGCTATAGATTCAGGTTTACCCGTGAAAACTAAGATGAATATCCACACAGCGCGTGACAGTAGCAGTGGCTGTACTGCGTCGAAGTGATTTTAACTTAAATGATCTAAAGAAATTAGATGCAAAGTACAAATATCTGCATTGTCTGGGGATATTTTATCTTTATTAGCTAACTTGTACGATTAAGTATTCTGTGACATATTTTGAAAATACTGGCTATATAAAACATTTAAATGTCAATTTTATCTTCACACCAGTGTGTGTTTATGTATTAAATATTATGTTTTATCTGTAAAATAAAATAAAATAACAAAAATTAAATTAAATTTCAGACATAGTACGAATACCAAAGTAACTCTCATTAAAAACGATAAAGAAGGTACGAATACAATTTTGTACAAAAAGAGACTAGAATAAAATACAAAACGTGACTTGTCCATTACGCAGTGTTCTGAACGTCTGCAAAAATTAATAAGTATCCTTGTGGATAGAGTAACAGCCACAACTAAAGCTAGCTGTCAAAATACAAATAAATGAAATGTAAAACAAAAGTAGACCATGAAATCTCCGTTATATATTTAACTTCTTAAAATTCTCTACAAGACTCTTCCATTACTATATTTAAAGTTTTAATTTCACCGGACAACGGATGGAATTAAAATTTTAAATATTAACAATTACAGTAGTGCTAAGTCATAATATTGTAAAGTTGCAATACAGTTATTGTTGTAGCTTAAAATAAGTTGAAATTAACCATGAAAAGATTTATTCAATAAAAATTGATCTCAATTTATGATTTTTTCAATTTTGACGTGTCGTGGTGGCATAAGAATATCCACCACCCCATTTCATTCCTAGGTGTCTTAAGAGACGATTATGGGAAATTATAGAAAATCTCACGGTTTCCGATAGATGGCGGTATTATCAGATGTAAAATACCGTGACAGGCGACAGGCAGCATGGTCAAAGGTGCCATACGTCTCGTTCTGCGATCATTAATCCATATTCACATCGAGCGCAGAGCGGTTCGAATCGTCGGCGACCATGCTGGCTGTGCTAAGAGATGTTGCATCTCTTTGCGTATTCTGATGCGATACATCTACCACGGGGAGTGCTCTGATGAATTGTTCGTATTAATTCCAGCCGCTAAATTTTACCATCACACATCGCGACCATACCATCTAGATGACAGGTGGTCCACCACTGTGCGATTTACAAAGCTTTCTTCCTCATAAACTTCCTTATGGAATCGACTACTACCAGCAATTTTTCCGGATCGATACGACTTAGGGACCTTCAAGAAAAGAGCCCTCATTCTTAAAATACCACACAATACAATACAATAACTTTATTTCAGGCATCAAGGACTTAAAATTAAGAACATTGGCCCATAGCATATATACCTCAACCTAAAAATATATATAAAATATAGACATAACTTAACACTATTTAGGAACTTTCTTCTTTGGTGCGTCCCTGTATCGGCAAAATCTCAAAGGCTCTGGGGTAGTAACAGAGGGCCAGAAATCAGGAGCGAGGAATGTCTCTTTGTGTTTTGCAGGATCCTGGAGTACGTTGGATTTGAAGTTCGTTGACTTATTAGACTCCAGACGCTGCAAATGTAAAGATCGGATCCTCAATGCGGCATCCGCTTCGTTCTCCACGAAACGCAGGACGTCTTCTCCCGACGTACTTTTGTCCAAACAGGAGATGTAGAGCTGTATTGGGCTCCACAACACGCAGAGTTGTACTTGCGTTTATTTTGGCGGTCCCACGCTGGTTACAGACGGGTCTCGACCGACGTCTCTTCTCAACAAAATAAACCCGTCATTATCAATCTTGTTTCGGGTCATCACTGGAACTTATTTTATTTCCAAATTCTTTCGCTTTCGACCACAAGAGGGTGCCGGTTGTGAAGATTTTCGGAAACATCCGCAAACGTCTTCCCTTCAGTTCAGTTCAGTCAAGGGCTGAGGTGGTGATGACCAATGACGACCGAGGTTGCCTAGTTTCACGTTCATCAACCTGCTGCACAGACGGTATCGCGTGACGGAGTCGCAATCATCAGTGAAATATGACTACTATTACGGTCACCGCGTGTCATGCCCATTCTGTGACGACGGTGAATTCGCAGATATTGCAATTATGCTGCGCAACATAGTGACTTCGTTCCTCAGCTCTGTTGCGGCTCGTTCCAATTCTTCAAATTTGAAACGGATGTCAGTAACTTCGGTTTTCAACGTGGTGATATCTTGCAAAAATCTGGTCAAGTCTACGTGATCGAACGTCACGGGAGGCAGCTTGTTGAGATAACGCGCGACGAAGTTGAGATGTCATCAGGGTCAGTCTCATTCAACAGCCTGAAGATGTCTTGCAGGTCTTTCGGTATTTCTTTAGTAATCTGCGGCATGAATATATGGTCGCCGAGTGGGAAGGGGAGGAGGGGGGAGGGGTGGGAACCTCCCCCTAAAATAATTAAGTGCCGGAAACCCCCCCTTTTTTTTTAATGATTTTTTAAAGTTTTGTGACCTATTGAGGCAAATAGTAATCTGCGGCATGAATATATGGTCGCCGAGTGGGCAGGGAGGAGGGGAGGGTGGGAACCTCCCCTAAAAGGTTAAGTGCCGGAAACCTCCCCTTTTTTTTTAATGATTTTTTAAAGTTTTGTGACCTATTGAGGCAAATAGTAATCTGCGGCATGAATATATGGTCGCCGAGTGGGCGGGGAGGGGGGGGGGGTGGGAACCTCCCCCTAAAAGGGTTAAGTGCCGGAAACCTCCCCTTTTTTTTTAATGATTTTTTAAAGTTTTGTGACCTATTGAGGCAAAATTGATTTTGAGGGAAAAAACCGTGCGAATCAACATTATTTTGATTCTGCTTCTGCTCCAGCTGGAAGTGCAGCCCGTTCGCCCTTGCGTAACTAAGCACAGGCACCTAGCTCACCTGCGCAGCTTCGGCTGTTTGGTCGCCTTCGGCGACCAGCCTCAGCCGCTACGGCTCGTATGCTGCCTGCGCTTAGTTACAGCGGGCGAGGGCTGCTTTCCCTCCGCGCTTCCGGGTTTTCATATACACTCTAGGGGTAAGAGCGGAAAGACCACGTGGAAGACGGGGTTGACAGATTCGGTTTTGTGATTTATACCTTCTGGTACTAGGGTTTGATCAAAGAGACGACCAAATATAATATTATTAAAACATTTATTTATAAACATGTTTAATTGCTTTAATTAATTCCATAAAAGGATCTTTTAATTGTTATATTGTTGTTGCGTGTTATTTTTAAAACAGATACAGACCATGCTCTATTTCTATCTCTTTCTAATAATTATATTGTTGTTTCGTTTTCGTATCATTTTAAATGGATATAACCTCAAAATTACAATTATCGATATCTCGAAAACTAAAGATTTCCGGCATAAAAGCAGCTAGATGGTAATCAATAGCATCATTGCCTGGCAACTAAAGCTAAAATTAACACTTAAATCGTGCCGCAGATTACTAAAGCCGACCCGGTCTTTCTTACCGCGTCCATCCCTGTGACGTATGATAAGACGGATTTGGGTCACAGCCGAATCTGCTAACACCTTCTTCGCTTGGTTGATCTCGTCCTCGGTGAAGCTTGTCATCAGTATCTGCTCCAGAGACACCTGGTCCTTGACGTCTAATTTTTGTTGAACAAATGCCAGGAACTCGTGGACTACGACAGTATCGGTACGTTTAGGTAGACACGCCATTTCGAATTATTTTCGCGCAGTAGGTATGCTTACACTACGAAAATATTGTAGGTTCGTCACATCATTATGAAACGACTGCATTGACCGCTAGTAGAATTTAGGTTTAAGATATTATTTATTTCACAAAAGATTACAAATCGCTCACGAGAAATTAAGCAATTTACAAACAATAAAAAAGGAATCCATTACGAGCATACAGAATATTAACTATAGATGTGGGTAAAACGTAAACAATTTAAAGAACAGTAAACATACGTTTGAGCATCGCGCACAAATTGCAATAACCGAACAACTAAAATGCAACCGAGACAGAAATGAGGGTGCGTAGAAACTAATTTACATTTAATTTCAATTTGTATTTTTCGTGGTTAATTTTCCAAAATATGGCGTTTCAATATTTTTTACAGAGGCAATGTTTTGATTCTTTTATATTTTAGGTAAAGCACCTACGCGATGGATTTTGATGAATTTTTATGTGTGTTTGAATGAATCCTTAGATTCACATTTGGACCCGGTAGGTGGCGCTGTTGTTACTAAATCAAAAAAGAGTTGAATTATTTTTCCCAATTTGTTATGTTTTTGTTTTTCAAACTTATACATAATTAATCATAACTTATACTACACGTACTAACGTATATTACATCAATAATCATTATAAAAATAGACTGGGACAAAAATGTCACGACGGCGGTCCAAAATATCATATTAAACTTCAGATACAAGTATTATATTGATATATTTGTGATATATTTAATAATTTGGTTTCTTTATATATAATAGTAGATGGTGTCAAATATTTATAATGAAATAGTGCCTTGATTAATTTGTTTTGGGTAGCTTGTAGTCCACGTAAATTAGTTTTGTGTGCTGATCCCCATACCTCGATTAAATAGTCAATATGTGGTTTGATAAGTGTATTATATAAAATATATCGAACATTCTGTGGCTGACACCCTACTATATTTCGCACACTTCCTAAAAAAGAAGACAATTTAGAATTTATTTTCTGAATATGTGGCTTCCACGACAACCTGTTATCTAATATAAGTCCTAGGTATTTTTCCTTATTTAGTAATCTTTACTTCCATATATATATACTGGGTGTTACAAAACTACCCGTAAAGCCGAAAGGAGGTTAAATGGGGCCTTATAACGAGTCCATTCACAATATTTATTAACTGTATAACATACCCCAAAAATAAAAAATATTATTATTTTCACTGATGTGAAACCCTATTTCAGTAAAATTAAAGTAAACTACGCAGAATGTACCTACATTTCTACCTAATTCATGGAACGACAAAAATTTAAAAGACTTAACCTAACGAAACAACCTAAACGAACGCTTACTTTTCATAATAAAAGCCAAATTTACAGAAACGGCTCAAAGTGTGCTCCACCTTGCTCAATACATAACCTCGCTCGTCGGGATATGGCTTGTGTGGCATTTCGCACCATCGTCGGTGTTATTGATGCGAAACCGATCTAACACGCTGTTCCATCTGGGCAACCGTTGGGCAATCGGAGAAATACACTCTGTCCTTCACATAACCCCACAAAAGAAGTCCAAGGGTGTGAGGTCCGGAGAACGAGTAACCCATAGCACCGGTCCCCGCGGCCGATCCATCTCGCGGAAAGCGAACGTCAAGATGTTCTCGTACGTTGCGAGCAAAATGTGCCGGAGTTACATCATGCTGAAAGACCATGTTTCTTTGGTTCTCAAAGTAATCCCAGTCAGCCACAGGAAAGTCGTCAATCGCCTCTTCGAATTCCTTTGTAAAAACGTTAGATAGTTGCTACCGTTCAGACGTGATGTCATAATGACGGGACCGATGACATGCCCGTCATAAAGGCCAGCCCACATTCAGCCGCCACTGGTGTTGGAATCTGCCCTGCCGTGAAGCATGTGGATTCACGCGGGCCCTAACGTGATCGTTATGCATATTTTAAAGTCCTGACCTCGTGAATGTTGCCTCGTCCGTCCAAAGAACATAGTTTACGTAATTAGGGATTTCTCTAACTGCCTGAGGTACCACTCGCAGAAGTTCCTCCTGGGTGCAAAATCGGAGGTATCAGCTCCTGTGTACGACGATAGTGATAAGAGTGACGACAGTCGTCACGAAGAATTCGCCAAACTGCAACATGATTTATACCGAATCTTGTTCCGGCTCGCCTCGTACTTGTGGTCGGCTCTTCTTCAATATGCTCTAACACTAATTCAGCCCTCCTGGTGTCGACTGTGCTTGGACGTCCACTTCCAGTAGACCGATGAAAGAGCCGGTGGAATGTAGTCGTCTTGACATGTCCAGAAAACAGGCAGCCGTCGCTGTTCAGTGGGGGTCTACCATCGATAAATCGTTGCCGATACAGTTCGCGAGCACGATTTAAATTGCTATCTTCATGGCCTACGCATAACATCATATCGTAATACTCCGAGTTAGAAAGCATCGTTATTTTACAAAAATGTTGGAAAAACTCGAAACAGTTGTAGGATATCGATTAGAAGATTTGAAATTGACAACATATTTTTTCCAACTGACAGTTTTGATGCCAGTACTTGAGTATAATGACATCCTTGTATTGAGATAGCAAACATTTATGAATGAAAAATAGAAAAACTATTAAAGTAGTCAATTATTAGGTAACAAAGGTACGTTTATGTTAAATAATCTGGTTCCCTAACATGACAGCTTACTAGGGTTGACAAAATTTTTGGCTTTGATAATTAATTATATTTTTTACGGCGTATTTTGTAACAAGTATATATCAGTTAACAATAAGTCTATTTATAAACTACAAAGGAATATTTTATCTTATAACATGAAAAATAGCATCCATTGCCGAACTAGGCCAAAACCTGTATTTCAGCATATGGCGCCACTCCCCGGACATAATAAACCTAAATTATTTATTTATATTATGGAAAAATTACAAAACATTGTTCTTTAAATTACTTAAAAGTGGTATAAAATGTAAGATAGAAAAAACATTGTAAAATTTGCTCTATTTATATGTGCACCATATATTGTAAGAGGCGAGAAGTCTGGAATTTTTGTTTGTTGCAAGAAAGAACAAATTGCGTGAAGTTTTAAAAATAATAAAATCATTTCAGAATGTCCTGATCCTATACAAGTACGACGTATTGGCAAATATAGCCCCAAGAATATCCGATCAATAAAAGTAAGTCTCCTGACGCAAGAAATAGCTATTTAAGTAACAAAATTAACTGCATCTAACAAAATTAAAAGACCTGGAGAATAATAAATAGTGAAACAGGCAAGGTCAAACCGCGCAACTCGATTTTCAATTGAATATTAACAATAATTTAACTCGATCTGATCAAGAAACTGCTATGGCTTTTGAGAAACATTTTACTGATGTTCCTTTGACAACAAATTCATTAAATTCTTCTGTTAATGTCGCCGAATCGTTGCTTAAACAAAATGTAAAGGCTTGTTCAAGTACTTTTAAATTCCATAGAGTATTGCAAAAGATATCGTTAAATATTTTAAAACTATTGATGTTAAGTAAACGGCAGACTTATGAGGGATTTCCGTTAAAGTTATTTTATCTATAATAGATATAATACCTTATCTAGCCACTATATTTAATACAAGCGTCGAATCTGGTGTGTTTCTGATTTAATGAAACATAGTAAAGTAAGTAAGTAAACATACCTTTATTTAAATCTGGTAGTACATTAGACCCCGCCAATTTTAGACCGATTTCTGTACTACCAACATTAAGAAATTTTTTGAAAAATAATTTTAGATCAGATCTTAATTTTATTTAACATTAATAAATTGCTACATAAAAATCAATTCGGTTTTACAAGGGATCGCTCAACAACTGACGCTGGAGTTGAGCTTATTAATCATATTTTTGTGCATGGGAGAATTCGGAGGATACTTTGGGTATATTTTGTGACCTTTCCAAGGCCTTCGACTATGTTCACTATGAGACATTAATCAAGAAGCTACAGTACTATGGTGTCAAGAACACAGCGCTTAAACTTATTATTTCATATTTAAGTAATAGAATGCAGAAAGTATCAATGGTAAAAGTTCTTCCGGGTCACCTGTACTAATGAATGTCCCTCAGGGCTCGATTATCAGCCCATTCCTATTTTAGTATATAATAATGACTTACCTTGATTTGTAGGGGATAATCAGGATATAGTATTATTTGCTGATGATACTTCCTTGATTTTAAACTCAAACGTCAATCATTTAAATGTGACGAAGTGAATAATGCTATATAAAATTAGTGCATTGGTTTAACGTTAATAATCTACATTTAAACGGAAATAAACTAAATGTATTAAATTTACAACAACGAATGTTAAAAATCTGGGTACCAATGTGTTTTTAAATGGGAAGAACTGAGCCCTGTTGAATCCACTGTTTTTCTTGGCATCACTCTCGACGCAAAGCTTCAGTGGGGCTATATATCAAACTAGCAAGCAGACTAACTTCTAAAAAGATTAGAGGTCTCACTAGTGTCGAGACAGCTAGATTAGTTTATTTCAGCTATTTCCATAGCATAATGTCTTATGAGATTTTGCTGTAGGGGCAACTGATTCAGAAACTATTTTGTTTTACAGAAGAGGCCACAAGAACTATTTACAACCTAAAACCGAAAGGGTCTCTTAGAGATAAATTTAAAGAAATAAATATATTAGGTCCTTACATATGCAATTGGCGTTTTGTACGGGAGGAATATAAAGTCATTTTTTTGTAAAATATATTTAATTAATCAAAGTATGCACCGTTGTTATCTGTGCACTTTTGCCATCTCATAGGTAGTTCATTGATCCTTTTCTAAAAAACATGGGGCGAGAATCAATATAGTCTTTGAAGGCAGTTTGGACTGCCGCATCGGAGTTGAATTTTTTCTTGTAAGAAGTTGTCCGAATTCCGGAAAAATGGTAATCTGTTGGAGCAAAGTCCGGCGAGTACGGTGGATGTCGCAGACATTCCAATTGTAGCTCATCTAACTTAGTGGTTGTTTGTTGTGCAGTGTGTGGTCTTGCGTTGTCGTGAAGCAGCAGTGACCTAGAGCGGTTGACCAATCTCGGTTGTTTAGCAGCTAGTTCTTCCTTCATGGTTTGCAGTGGCTGACAATGGATATCTGCAGTAATTGTTTGGTCAGATTTTAAAGCTGTAGTGAACGACACCGGCGCTAGTCCACCAAACACTCACAAGTAACTTTCTGAGTCAATTTTCGTTTAGGGCAGGATTTGGCTGGGTCTCAGGGTTCAGCCATTACAACGAGCGCTTCCTATTATCGGACAGTATCCACTTTTCATCACAAAAATGATTTGATTTAAAATCCTTCATTATTGTGTCGGTTGAGCAAAGTAACACAGCAGTCGATGCGTGTTTGCAAGTTCGATTCACTCAATTCATGAGGTACCCATGGTTCAATTTTTTACTTTCCGATTTGCTTCAAGTGGATTAATACAGTTTTATCACCTACCCCGAAGTCTGCAGCTATCTCTGAAGTGCTTTGTGATGGATCCGCTTCCACAATAGCCTTTAATTCTTCATTTCCACTTTGGTCTCCAGCCGTACACGGGGTTAGTTCTGAAGGTCGAAATTTCCAGAACGAAATCGTTGAAACCAAAACGTACCGTGCATTCTTTTGCAACACCAGCGCCGTACACATCATTAATCCTTCGAGCTGTTTCTGCAGCACTGGTGCCACAGTAGAACTCATACTTATAAACATACCGATATTTAATGTTTTCTATTGTGCGGTAATAAGCGACGCCAAAGAATAAAATAATGAAGAAAAACAAATGAATGACTGTTTTCAAAACTCAAATGTACCATCTAAATGAATTTATAAATTTGAATTTGGTATTTTTAACCAAAGAGGAGATATTTCAGATCAAATTGGTCAGTACGACAAAACGCTAATTTCACATGTAAGGACCTAATTTTAACTTTGGCCTCTCAGTATATTTACGAAAATTTAATGTATGTTCACAAAAAAGGTAGTTTTAGTAAAAAGTGATATACATTCTGTAAATACGAGGAACAAACACAAGCTAGTGATATCAGTTTCTCGGCTCCACAGAGTCATTAATTCATTCTTGAGGCAATATAAACGCTATTACAACAAGGTCCCGGAAAGTGTACAGGCTTTCTCTATTACCAAGTTTAAATGTTTTGTTAAGCTGAAACTGTATAAAAAGGGTTATTATAGTATAAATGAATACATGGTTGATAATTACCCCTTGGGAATGAGGTGGTCGCTTCCAAGCAGTTTCTAAAATAAATTTTGTACTTAAATAGTTTGTACAACCATTAATATAAAATTTACTTTAAAAAAAGTCCCGCTGGGTGTCTTGCTGGTTCTTCCCAGGACAGAGGATTTTTTTTCGAAGCAGTGGTAAAGTAAAAAAAGACTTTCAATAAGAATATTCTATTCCATTCTATTCCGGCACCAATGAAATTGTTAATTGCAATTTTATATGATGATTTACCCCATGTTTGGCGGTGAAGGGAAACATCGTTAGGAAACCTGCATGTCTGAGAAATAAGAAAAAATATTTCGAAGACATGTTAAGTTCCTCAACACGCATTGAGGCAGCGCAGCGGACATTCCCTTGCCCTAAAACCCTCTCAGAAATAAGAGGAGGTCTGAGCCCAGCAGTAAGACTTATGTATGCTGTAACGTTAACTTTACTTTACTTTGGTAATGAGTACAGCAAAAGAGTGGAATAATTTGTCAGCGTCTGTCTTTCAGTGACGCTAAGACAGTGTGATTTACTGACTAGAGTTTTGTCATCGTTTACCATCAGGTAGGATTTTAATGATGCACCGGCTTATAATAAAAGTACAAGTTTTAAAATGAATATTAAAACGTTTATTATATTTACATGCACATTCGCGGGCCGTAGTTAATAGATGATAGATATTATCGTTTTTAAATGTAAAATATCAGTATAATGCGGCTGTCGTATAATAACAGAAACGATGAGAAAAAGGGATAAGTGAAGTTGCGTGTGAGAGAAACGAATTACAGTTAACGAGTTTGTTATTTCGTACTGATCCGGCGAATTAATAATAATTCGTTAATGTTTGATACTATGTTTATGATTAAAATATATTGTAAATGTCGTTAATGTAACAGGAGATCCCCTTCTGATGTCGTAAATACATCAGGAAAGTTTAATTGTTAAAAATATTAAAAGTGTGAGAGCGAATGTTCAACTTGCTATCTAGCATACAATTAATCCGTATCAGTAAGTAAGACAGCGTAACGCACTATACATTCAGTATAGAGCAATTACAGTGCATCCACACCATAACACGTCCTCGCCACAATTACATTTTGGTGTAACGTGATTGAAGTAATTACGTGATAACACCAAAGTATGCAAACCAACAGCAACACTACACATCTCAGTGTAACACAGGGCAGCCTCTCAGCAACACCATCCTCTTGGCCTGCACTAGAAGCACCACCACAACGGTCAGAACCACGACACTATCTTAAGTCTCATAGAATGACTTTACTCGTAGAATAACTTATGCGGAATCACCCGCTTGGCACCTACACTAAACTTATACTGCACAAACGAGTGGGGTTTCGATCTACCTTCAATTTTACCCCGCCACCGTCGATATGACGCTTCGCTAGAGTGATGAAACCTCTCGCTCACTCGCGATTCATCCGGTATTTTATAGACGCGCCAACATATAAATACGTAATTTTTACATTAACAGCCAACAGCTACTGAAGTTTGGTGCTAAGACAGTGTATTGAAGAATTGAAGCCCCGAATGTTTTTAAAGTCTAAAGAGATCTCTGTTATTTTATGTTATTTGGCTAATGGTATTTGTATATGTAGGTAGTAGCAATACCATCAGTCACGACAATATTGTTTCCATCTTGGCCTTAAGTGCAAAAATCGTAATTTCACAGTCACAGTGTAGTAATATTTTTTAAAGCGCCGAGCCGTTTACTGAATAACACTCTTTTTTGTTCTCCTTACTTGTTAATTAAACTAAAGAAAACCACTTGAGTTCATTTCCTGTATCCAGACAGTTTTAGGAAATATTAAGAAAGACGCACAATCATGACTGGTTTTATCATTGCGTTTCTGCTGATAGTCGGACAAGTAAACGGGCGAGAGCTTGTCACTTCACAAACCACCGGAAGCGGTGATACTCCATCAGGACATCTAACGTACAAATACCAAGCAATAATTTTGCCACTTTTCCAGACTTTGCTATGGAAGAAAATAATCAAACAGACGCGATTGTGACAGTTGTATGATGAAAACACGACAACAAATTCTAATAATACTCGTACTAATGATAAATTAAGCCTCGAGGACCGATCTTCGTTTGATGGCGGTAGATGTGCTTCAGGATATGCTAGAGTTAACGGCAAGTGTGTTCAAATTATGTAGTAGTTGTTTACGATGAATGTTAATGCGTTTTGATTTAATTTCACCATAAATATAAGACAGGAAAACTAGAATCAAATAGATTTTGCAAGTCAACACATGCGGCAATTGGATACATTATAAAAAGTTTTGAACATTGTTAATAAGCAAATGACAGAATTGATTATGAATGAATGATGAGAATTGATGTGGAATTTAGATATACTAGAATCTTGAATAAGCATATCGTTTTAATAGTTGATTAGAATTTATTTTAGCCATGATTCTTGTTTACAGGGTCTCAATCAATAATATTTTATAGGTTCAATTTAGTATTTATTACACATATGGTACAATCATAAATTTTATTGTAACAAAACGCTTATTTATATTACTTTTTATGGTCGGTGTTTATTATATTAAGAAAGTGAATAAATGTGTAATTTTTCATCAAACTGACTTTGTTTTTACACGCTTTTTAGCTACGTGTATTTCTATGTATCTATATATGTAATAGAATCTTTAATATGATCTCCACCAACTTGTATATGGCCGATTTACTTTACGATCGAACTAAGATGACTGCGTGGCCTAGTGATGAGAGTACTTGGCTGACTCGCTAGTGTGGCAGATCTTCCGTGCAGATTGGATTCTTGTGTTATAGAATTGATCCAATCTGTCCGTGTTTCTGACCTGCCTCCTATCTTATATCTTATTGTATAAGAGACGTACTTGCGATATCATAATCTCCTGCGCAGATGATAGCCTACGACAGTGAAGGAATGTGTGAAGGTTCTTTACATATTGTGCGCTGTAAAGTATACTTGGATATCTTTTTTATTAATAAATATTGTAAGTGAAGTCAAGGAAATATGCTTCCAGATAAACCAAGAGGTTAATGACTGTATTTGACCACACAGATAATCTTGTAAATATGACCCGCGCGAACAACAACAATTTGTGTTTTTGAACGATTTTTTGTTCCAGTCTGGTATTTTGTATACTAGACTATATGCGAATCTCACTTCGTCGTAATTTACTTTATCATCCAATAAATATATTTTCTATAATAAGCCAAAGATCCACTACAATCCCACATGGTATTAAGTGGTAATTAAGCCCTACATTGTCTTAGCGTTGCGAAAGTCACTCAACACTCTAGCCTACTAGTAGTTCCAGAAATTAGCGTGTTTAAACAAACAAAAAACCCCTTTCGCTTAATCATATTATAAGTATAGTTTCTATCTCATTATATCCTATTGATTTATATATACTTGAAGACACCCCGATTGTAATCGAATGAAAAAACGAATAATTCTACTCGTTTGCTGTAATTATAACCAAATACATAGTAAATTGCTTGCTTTGAATAATTGAAATATAAAATGGTATTGGAAGGCCTTTCGGACAACCAGACCGACCGTTTGGTTGTCTGATTGAGGAAAAACGAGTGAGAAATTAAGGAATGAATATACTTGCGGACACTATCCTAAGTCCATCCTTTAGAATGCTTAGAGGCTGGCTACTATGCGCCTGCTAAAAACACCAAGATTGGTTTCAAACAAATCATAGTCACCAATAAGTCTCTTATTATATTTAAGCCTCCCCTGTGACCAACGCTACTAAGCGGCATTTTGCAGCACCAGTCTATTTCTAACAGCAGTACTCCATGCACGACCGAATATGTGCTTTATATAGCTACAGAAGCTGCCCCATCGTGAAGGACACCTAGTTTTCTTGCTGTTGGTTTAAATCTGGGCTCTATGAACAACGGAAAGTTGAGTTTCGGAAAAATCTCAATCACTAGCAAATAATAGCGGTCGGTGAAACCTAACGATAAATTAATGCTTGTGATCACACGGAAGCTTTATGTTCAGTGCAAATTTTAAATCCTGGAACCATTTACGTATGTTAATCTTAAAACAAAAACAAACTCATGCAATTTGTTCTATCGCTAATGCTGTGTAATCAAAGTTTCTGGCATTTGCATCTGGATAATGTTTTGTTGGAACATATCGTGTCATGTAGAAATAATATTTTTCTTTCTATTTTAAATGCTCAAACTGTTGATGTTAACCTAAGCTTCGCAGTAAATTTTTTTTCTATTTGCTTGACATTTTTATGTTACCTAGGATAATGAGAAATAATAATGGTTGCAAATGATTTTATATGCATATGTGTACATAAGTAAATGTTCTTACTATAAAATAAGCATGGTTTTACGTCATTTGAAATGTACGCAGCGCTTGTGTGTCCTTCTTTGGTGGTCGGAGCGCAACGCACAGTGCGTTTCGTTGCGTTCCTTCATTTTTGAAAATTCTCTTAGATCCACTCAAAAAGCATTCTGGTTTTTTTAACATTCAAACTTATGACAAGTTTGTTTAGTCAAGTACAAATATCTCTAATAAAATTTGTTTATTAAATGAAACCATAAAATTTACTTGTTAATCTTTTTAATGTAAAATTTTTCTTTTATTTTTATTAAACATTGTTACACAACAAGTTACAGACAGTTCAATTTTAACGGTGAATTTGTATGACATACAAATAAATGTTCCTGGTGCGGAAATTTATTTGTTCATAAACTTACATAAGTTAAGCGCCTCCTTCACATAAGAGAAAATCCTAGTGGTGTAAGGACATATATAAGTGAACAAATAATTCTACTGTGTAGTTCTCCAAAATATTTGTGGTGTAGTTTAAAATTAGCTTTAGTATTTATGTATATATACTTATATAATATATATATTTAATGGATGTAAATGTACGCTCCAAGATTATAAATGTTCTAATTTCCTAATATTCAGCCTCTAACGTATAATTTACGTCGGTGAGCATTACGGATTCAACTAGGCTAAGTTTGCGTTAGCTGTGTGCACCACGTTTTGAACTGAGCATAATGACGTCTTTATAGTCATCGCTGTTTTTGAACGTGCTTTGTTATGATTTGAGTTAAGTATTAACATATTAGTTCACATAATAACAATAAACTGAGCGAGTTCGGCAAAAGCAGAAGCTACAAGTTAAGTAAGAGCCTCATACTTTTATTAAAATTTCTGAAAGACTTTTCGGGCAGAAAAGAATACCACACTGCCACAAAATTATTTCCAGAATTCACATTACCAAAATATTGAAAATAAGTTAATTACGGTAAATGCCATGAAGATTTAACCTTATAAAACAAATTTTATATAATGAAGTAGCATACCAACACCTACTGCCAGATATTCAACTATCGACCGGCATTAGCACGTGTGCCATGATGTCTCTTCCCATTTTGTAAACATGATACAAGTAAATAAAGCTAACTTATAACAATATTTATGTGATGTAAAGCAGTCAATATTCTTCAATAAGAAATAGTAAGTAGACGGCCTCGAAGCTGTCATTATCGTTTAAAAATTATCAACTTCATTACATTTATTGAAAAGTTGCCCATACACTTAAAAAAACACTACATTATAATTATTAAAATAAGGCGACTTGTAAGTACAATGGCTAAGTATCAGCAGCGGCTTCGGCCTTGGGTTCGATTCCCGCACGGATTAAGTGTTTGTATACAAATAATTGTTCCGAATCCGGATGTAGTCACGTATTGTATGTCACTTATTTTTAAAAGCCTCTACTATACAGGAGAATTCCTAGTGTACGGGTGTTATAAAATATATATGTTAAACCTTTTCCTAGGATATGAATATGCAGTTGAAGCCGTAAGCAATTGCTAGTGGTAAATAGTTATTTTCTATAATTAAAATCTATTATTAATATGGAATAGATGAGTTACAGAAATATTAAATGTGTAAAAGAAAGTTTAATAACGTAAATGCTAACAGTTACTCTGGGAGTTTATCGTGCTGCTTGGCGCAACCTGCTCTTGTAACGGCTTTTAATAAATGTCCACACATTTACGTAATTTGAACAATAAACCTAATCGTGTACAGCGTGCATAAATTGCCAATTGAAAAACCTGAAGTAATTGCGTCCCTATGTGCTAAAAAAAAATGTTATTTATATCTATAGTAGGGATAAGTCATGTGGTTGCGGCAGAATTGTAAATTGCGATATCATGTTCTATATCTTTAGTTTCGTAAGAGGCAACTATGGATAACGCCAGAAAAATCTCAAGGCTTGTGATAGATTGCAGTATAGCCATGTTGTTTTCGCCAGACATGTACTAATATCCAGACCGGCGATAGGGAGCAACGTTAAAGGTATGAGAGTTCTGCGATCTCTGCGGTCACCAATCGTGCGTCACAAAGTGATCAAATCCACGATATAACGAGATCGTCTGCAAGTGACTAATGAGCTGTCAGAAAGATGAAAATGCCATCATCAATATTTTATATAACGAATTTTTAATATGGTATCACTATTAAGATTTAATTTATTTTATATTGCTATGATATTGTAAACCAACTGTTACATAAATTAATAATGTACAATATTTATAATATAACAAACAATAGAAAACTAAAAATTAAAATTATCAAACAATCAAATTCCCGCGGTATAGTGCCACGAACGCTATACTTAGCCTTTAGGCAGGCCTCTGTAACTCTTGCTACCTGCGTGAAATAATTAATTACAATCGCGAGACGCCGCCCCCGGGGCAGAACTCAGTCGGGGCTAGCGCGTTCTAGGCGATTGAATGTTAAAAAAATTGAACGCTGTTTACGTAAATAGTTTTTTGTAAATACTTGTTGAAATACTCATCGAAACCCACGGAAAGTCTGTTGTGACGTAGGAAGGAGAAAAGATGCAAAGTAATACGGATACTCGCGTGCAGCGATAAAGTTTTATTTAGCTTGCGTGCGTGATTTATCTGATTAATAATAACTATGTAGGCTATTAAAATGTCGGCAAGCAGTCAACATCAAAGGAGTGCAACTTCTGTACGTAGTACTATTATTTATTCTGTGCTTTAGGTGAGAAAAGAAGGCTGTTGTCTCCAGTGGCATCAACCAGTCGCGGAATCAGTTCCTTTAGAAATTTAACACTAAGGGACTCTTCGGACGATTATCTCAACAGCAAATGGCATGAATATATAGTCATCACTCAGATATGTATTTACGCCATTTATATATTTAATAATTGCAATACATGTGAAATTCTAACAATATAAACATTACACAGCACAAACATACACAATTCAGGCATAAAAATATGGAAAAGAAGGAGGTAGACACCTTTATTTCAACAAATTAACCGTTTTAAATACAATAAAATTTTTTCGTGCCAATAAACATCATTTTGCTTGTCTTTGCACTGCACGGTTTCCACTAATATATTATTTTGCTTTAACTTGTATTTACATAACATTTAAATTAACATTTACTGAAACTAAATATAAAGTACTATGTTAAAATTATGTAATAGAATATTAAAATTTTTTGGCATTTACATTATCTATATATACATATATAAAAGGCAAACCTGACTGATTCATCTATCAACGCACGGCCGAAACTACTGAATGGGTTTCGCTGAAATTTAGCATACAGACAGTAGTAATAACGTAGGCATCCGCAAAGAAAGGATTTTTGAAAATTCACCCCCTATGGGGGTGAAAAAGGGGTTAAAACTTTGTAATGAAGTCCGTCATTTTTAGAGCTAGAAGCCTGAAATTTTTGTTTTTAGGTCAACGATTAGAAATAATCAATTTTCAGTCCTAGGGTTTTTGAAAATTCAACCTAAGGGGTGAAAAGGGGTTGAGGCAAGATTAGTTAAACTATTTTATTCGAACTAGGAACTCCTATCAATAAATGAGTCAAGTGTTTCAGGCTCTTTCAAATTCAAAGGTGGAAAAGGTGTGACAAATTTTGAAAATCAACATGGGTATCGTTTTTATGGTTTATCGGTTCGCTGGTTAACAACAACTTTTCATCCAATAGCAGACAAATACCTATCATCCCCTGTGGGGTGCGATGTGGTTGAAATGTCAATATGGGTGTCGTTTTATGGTTTTTTGGGACGTTAATTACGAAAATGGTATCGATTATGGTTTGAAACCAACATGGATGGAAGGATGGATGGATGTATGTTTGTATGTAAAAATCATCATTGATTGTGTGACTTGGGTGTCATTTTTAAGGTTTTTGGGTCGTAAATAATGTAAATGATATTGATAAATATTTTAAACTTAATTTATTAGAATAGAATAGAATATACTTTTATTATTATTTTTCTATTTTTTATTTAACATAATTATTAATTTACTTTAAAAGAGTAAAAGTAACGTTTTTGCACAAAACCATAAAACAAAATAGAAAAGAAGATTTGTACAAAAAATACAAAACTACACCCGAACAAAAAATACTAATTTAAAATTAAAAACAATGAAAATAAACAACCAATCCAAATATATTTTTACAAATTAATAAAATTGCAGAACCAAAAGAAATACTTAGGTATCTTCCTATTTTGTATTGATCTTCAAGTTCCAATCCCTACCAATAGATGGCGTTGGTATCGTTTTAGAACGCGATAACGTTGTGTTTTCGAACTAATATAAAGTTAATGGTGAATGAGCGCTTAAACCTGTACCACATACGGTACCTATTCACTGTTAACGGATATTTGACTAGATTTTACTAGATTTGACTAGATTCGGATTAGTTGCTTGATTTTGTCTTTCTTACAACCACTGTTCAAACTTGGAATTCGATTTGCTTTGTAATTAGGTTTTGTTGATAGAAGTATAAAAAAGTGTAGTCATTTTTTCTCACTGAAAAAATGACTACAGAAACTCTTAATAATAAAGGAAAAATGGAAGAACATACTGTCGTCCCCATTATAGGTGACGGCGCCTGTTTGTTTCCAAGAAAATGCGATGGTGGTGCGTTCACAAATTGTTAGATTTGTGGTAAATGATTGGCCTAGGTTTTCAGTTATGACCCACGACAGAAATGGCGATAATTATTCAACAGCAAATGAATATTCAGCCGATATGTTAAATAATGAAACTTACGGTGGACTTTGTTAATTGTTAGCTGCAGGATTAATATTTCCGTTTCGGTTTGAAATATATCGAAACGGTCTGTTATACACAGTGTCCGGAGCAGATATCTGTCCAGTAAGGCGATTACGATTTATCCATGATTTATCTAATGGACATTTTGACGCCTATCTGCCTATTGTTGCAAAGATTACAGCGTCGCATGGTACCTACATGCGACGATGTCGAAGCCGTGATCCTTTTCAGAGCTTGACCATTTAACTGTAACATCTTTTGTAAACAGTGAAATATCATCTCCAACCAGCGGAACAGATCAATTTGTCGTCGATATTAAGATATGAAAAAGAAAAATAAACGAAGGTCGAGATTTACTAATTACACAAGAAAAATTCAACTAAAAAGTGCACAAGAAAGATATAGGCAGAATAAGCCAGATTCAAATCGTAAAGCTGTGTCCGCTTATCAGAAAAAATCCCGATATATACAGGCAAGCTGTTGCAAATTACTAAACTGCGAATCCACAAGTGCACAGAATTCATTCACGGTATGAGAAAACATTACACAGCGTTTATGGAAAAACAAGATCCATTCCGCTATGGAGTACCCTGATATTGCTTATAGAACTGACAGTAGTGTAGCCTTGGGTTGTTTGACATACAGTCAGTGGTGCAATGCGCTGAAATGGAAGGATGAGACACCTGGTATGTGTTGCAGCGCTGGAAAGTGCAACTTGATCGGTTGAAACAACTGCCTGAACCACTCTTTAGCTTGATTAATGACCTACACCTAGATCATGACCATTTTATGGGTAATATTCGTAAACGTAATGCCTGTTTCCAGATGATTTCCTTTGGTGGTAAAAAGGTAACAGTAGTTTTCACCGACTTTTAAATAAAAGGCAACCGAACATGACGCTCAGTACCTTCAAATATATTTTGTAAGTGAAGATGATCAAGAAGCAAAGATTCGATGTTCTAAATTTCCTAACTTAAAGCCAAATTTAATCAAATAATTGCAGAATATGCTGTATCAAGTGAACCCGTATATAAAAGATCTGAAAAGTGCCATTGATAAAGCCCCTCCTTTAGAGTCATACAAAGTTGTCATACATACTGATAAAAAACCACCAGAAGAACATGGAAGTAGGTGCATTGCACCAACTACAAATGAAGTGGCTTTAGTGTTAGTGGATCAACAATTTGATCGTATGGACATCATCCTCTAGAGCCGAAGTAATCAACTTCAGCGTATTAGTGGATACATCGAGCATATGATGCGCTACAGTATCCATTGATGTTTTGCTGAGGGTATGATAAGTATTCAATCAAGATACCTCAACGCGATCCCAAAACTAAGTTGCCGCTTAATAAACCTGTCTCTTCTGCAAGTTTCTATTCGTATAGAATAATGATTAAAGAAGGAGAAGATAACTATTTAGTCAACTATCGTGTCCTTTTTAGTCAATATTTGGATCAAAAATAATCAAGCCAAATTACTTGCTGATAGTTACATCC
Organism: Parnassius orleans; assembly: GCA_029286625.1. Classification (NCBI taxonomy): domain Eukaryota; kingdom Metazoa; phylum Arthropoda; class Insecta; order Lepidoptera; family Papilionidae; genus Parnassius; species Parnassius orleans. The sequence continues at coordinate 150,606 of JAGSMP010000585.1, forward strand.
ATTTAAAAGATGCTATTGGACGACAAGACGCAAAAGCCAACCAACTAGGACAAATGGTTGTCCTTCCATCATCTTTTACGGGGGGACCTAGGTATATGCATGAAAGAACACAGGACGCTATGACCTATGTTAGGAATTGCGGCCGGCCTGATATTTTTATCACTTTCACATGCAATCCTCGCTGGGACGACATAAAAGAGCAATTGCTTCGAGGACAACAATCTCATGATAGACACGATATAATTTCGAGGGTGTTTCGACTAAAGGTGAAAAAGATCATGAACTTATTGAAAAAGGGCAAAATATTTGGTGAATTGCGATGCTTTATGTACTCAACGGAATGACAAAAGAGAGGTCTTCCACATATTTATATTCTTTTATGGCTTCACAAACGTATTACTCCGGATCAAATCGACAATATAATTTGTGCTGAAATACCGGATCCCAAACGTGACCCAGAGCTTCACGAAATCGTTAAATGTAATATGATACATGGTCCACGTGGAACTTTAAATCGAAAGTCACCATGTATGAAAGATAACATGTGCAGTAAATGATACCCCAGGGCTCCCATAAGGGAAACTCAAACTGGTGAAGACGGTTATCCGCAGTAAAAGAGACTTTTACTAGATGACGGTGGGTTCTCTGTTAATATCAAAGGCACAACCATAGATAATCGCTGGGTAGTCCCTTATAATCCAGTATTATTAAAAACATTAACGCTCACTTAAATGTGGAATATTGTCATTCGGTGAAATCATAAAATACGTCTGTAAATACGTAAATAAAGGTTCAGACCAGGCATCGTTTGCTTTAGATAATGAGAGGGATGAAGTTAAAAGCTACACAAGTGGAAGATATATATAAGTTCATAAGAGGCAGTATGGCGAAACCTTGAATTTCCCATTCATGAGTTTTTCCTCCCGTACTCCACCTCGCTGTTCATTTGGAAAATGGGCAAAGGGTTTATTTTAATAAGCAAAATCTGAGTGAAAGAGTAAATAGTCATCCAAAAACCTCACTCCTATCCTTTTAGATTTGTGTAAAGTGGATAACTTTTCAAAACATTGCTCTGAAAGTACCTGCATACTACGTTTGGGATAAAAGAAAGTTCCAAAGGAGAAAGAGGAGCAAACGTTGGAGGCTGGCCAGGGTCAAAAAGAGCACGTTCTGGGCAGGTTTTACTGTGCATCCGAACAATACAGAATGCTATCACCTTCGCATGCTTTTATGTGATCTGGGGCTAATTTCGTTTGAAGCGTTAAAACTGTAGATGGTCATGTATATTCCACGTTCCAATCAGCGTGCAAAGCTCTCAGCTTGCTTGAAGATGATCAGCATTTGTTAGCAGCAATAGAAGAAGCAGCACTTTGCCTATCACCGCAAATGATTTGGGATCTTTTACGATTATTTTAGTGTTCTGCCAAGTATCAGACCTTTAAGCCTTTGGGAGAAATTCAAAGAATACCTATCTGAAGATTTTAAAAGGCAATTAGAAAGACAGGGGATGTGGATGTAGAGCACATAACAGATGTGGTATTTAACAAATGCCTTTCGGTAGTAGAAGATGCCGTATTAGCGTTGGGTGGTCGGCTACTTAAAGGGTTACCTAAGCCAAGCAAAGAACAACAATTTGAAAATAAAGAGTTTTTAAAGAGACAAGTTACGACTAAACATCATTAGAAAACACAGTTAAAAATAATGAAGGATCACTGAATCACGAACAAAAAAAGTTTACAATCAAATTAACACAATTTGAATCAAATTAGGTGGAATATTCTTTTAGATGCTCCCAGTGGAACAGGCAAGATATTCCTCATACATTTGCTATTAGCAAAAGTTAGAAGTACTCGCGGAATTGCTTTGGCTGTGGCTTCTTCTGGGATCACAGCTACACTGCTTGAGGGTGGACGAACTGCTCATGCTACCTTCAAGTTACCACTCAATTTAACAACAGCTGCTACTCCCATTTGTAATATATTGAAACAAAGTAATTTTGCTGAAGTATTAAAACATACGAAAATGATAGTGTGGGATGAAATAACCATGGCTCATAAGGGTGGCGTAGAGGCTTTAAACAGAACTCTACAAGATATAAGAAATAAAGTTAGTGGGTGGTGTAAAGGTTTTCTGGCTGGAGATTTTAGAGACTCTACCAGTAGTGCCAAAAGGAACTAGAGCAGATGAAGTTAACGTTCGTCACTGTTGTACTAGAATAAGGATAATTTAAACGTCGCCAGTCCGATAAGTAAGAATTGCTTTCATATACTGTTGTATCTTCAGAAATAGGAAGACTGGAAAACAATCCTGAAAGAAAAATGTTGGGATGATTCTTGGGGACTAGTCCTCCGAGCCCAAAAATTTTTGGCACAGTTTCGGGCATAACATTTAATCCAGCTGCAGGATAGGATAGGCCATAGGGCCAACTAAGTTCGTCTAAGTTTGGCTTTGGCACTGTTTCGTAAACTGGTGTTGGTTCTATACCAGCAGCTGGAAGTCCTTGCAGACAGTACGGAATGACATTGGGTGAGAATTCAAAATCTGAAATCAATGCGATATTTGTAAGTATGCCTGGTAATAAGTTTGACGAAGATTCATACTGTCGTTTGATCCAGCGGTTGGCAGCGTGTAGCGCAGATCAAGGCTTAAATAAAAAAAAATATCAATGCCTTTAGGAAATACACTCAAAGCAGTTAAAAAAAATATAGGATTTTATCAAAGTAAATTTAAATATTCATCAAAAGCTTACTAAAAATGAAGAGAAAAATTGTGGTGCTCATTTTTACTGTTGCTAGAAGTTTCTAGAAATTTCGATTTGGAAGCTATATTAACCGAAATTTTAATTTCATTGTTACAGCTTTCACTGATCATGGAGTTTAGTAAATAAAACAAATTAGCAAATGTTTCTTTTTGTTTTGTTAGAAGGCGATCACTTCTAATCGTTCTTTTAAGTAACCGTTTTGCAAACAATTTTAATGAAATCAAACGTAGTATAAATAATTTTCGATTATTTCAACATCCTTCGAAAATGGCGGAGATATTTCTGGCATATTTCATATTAAGTAAAAGAAATTTTAACTCATAAATATTTTTATTTTAATCAGTAATAAAAGAAAAATATAATGGAATAGAATTTTTCTTATTTCATACAGATTACAAGTCTAATCCTAATTAAAAGTATTTTTTTTCCAAAAGATTTATCATTGGTTTGAAAAAAAAACCTTTGTCCTGGGAAGAACCAGCAGTTCTTTTTATTACAAAGAAATGATGATCTATAATCCTATCACTTTTATGGATATAAATTATTATGCATTACGATATCTAAACATAACGTTTAAAATATTAAAAACGTTGCTTACCACCAGCCAAGCGTGACAACTATGGCAAGTATCCATATGAGGCAATCTACGAGGGAGGCCTATGTTCAGCAGTGGACTTTTGACAGGTTGAAATATAATTAATGAATAATGATTTTAGTTCCTCATATTACGACGCTATACGGGTTCGAGAGCGCTGATTATAACAAAAATCATTTCTCCATGAATGAGAATGTGACTTTACGTCGGCAATTACATATTTAATGAAAAAGCGATGTCGTATCTTCATATAATGTTATTTTTCTTCTTCTACGTACGCTCGTTAGTTAACGCTTTGTGTAATTTTAGAATATCATCAATCCAAGCCATTTAGCCAATCAGTCCTTAATCCATATAATTTAAAACATACAATTTACGGATCCAACGTATGATTTAATGAAATTCAAAGGAAATGAAATTCAAAGATAAAAAAATCACTTTAACATTAAATAAAACAATCAAATAACATTTTATGTAAGTTACCAGGTAACAAATGACGATGGTGTGGTGGTAGTTAGTGTACCTAGTTACTGCACCACGGGTACTTAGTTCAAAACTCAGAGTATATATTTTAGCAGAAACACAAATTTTTGGAGTCCGATCCTTGTGTTACGTTAGCCTCCGTGTCTCTACCGATGTATTCGAACTTAGCTCGATCACACGAAATCTTCTAATTCATGTAAACTATCTAGGTCATTTATGAAAATATTGGCAACTTAAAAATGGTATTGATATTGATAATGAGTAATGCAAAGTATCTAGACAGTTGCAAAACCAGGTAGACCGTATGCATAAGCCTAATTTTGAACCAAACTTAAGCGAGAAATAAATAAAATAAAACCAGTGATTAGTTCACATGCACTTAATGTATACATATCAGTGCACAGCAAAAGTGCACTGGCTGCTCAAAAAAGAGGCAGCTGCTAATGACGCTGCTGAGTGCTGTCGCTTCGCTCTATGTCGGTGTCCACTTTATTAAACACTATTTTTGCTACTTCCTTCACAGTTATTAAACTTCAAAGTCAGTAATTCATTCATGGGGCAATGTAGGTATACGATTTTACAACAAAGTCCCAGAACACATACAGGCCTCATGCAGGTCATAAAGTTTTTTTTATATAAGAGTGTAGTCTCTGCCTACCCCTCTGGGTGACAGGCGTGAGTGTTTATGTACGTAAATTGTTACAAGGCGTTACGTAAGGGAGGCAAGTTGTTTCAACACTTTGTTGTATTGTATTTAAAACTTCTTCTGAATGTAGTAGAGCGGCTAAAGGGATATACTAATTTTTGATCAACTGAACTGAGTTGATAAAAAATTGTTTATCTTCTAAATAGATGTTCTAAACCTTGTAAAATCCTTAGTAACGTAAATTCAGTGAAGAACTGTTGACGCATGCAAGGAGTTTATGGATGAGGAACGAAACCTGTTTTGTCTGGCTGATTTATCTATACATACAGCACGCGATTTTGTTAAGCGAGTTAGATCTGACACATGATATGCATTAATGGCTGATTTACACAAGGTCAGTTACTGACTTCGTATTCCAGGCAAGTCAGTGCTGACCCGATACTGACATAGTGTAAATTGATTTGGAGTCAGTACAGCGCTATCGCGTCGGTGCTGACTCCAATATTCAACTTGAATATTTTGAAGTCAGTTCTCCACTCGCCACCAGCGCCAGTGGTATTGACCTTGTTTAAACCACCAGTTAGTACTTGGTCAGTCACTAGCGCTGCGTTGTATGGTGACGTGGCGTCGTATCAAAATTCAAGCGAAAATGATGCGAAAATTAAACTATAACGAAAACTTCAGATTGGTTTATTTGTATGACCATAATGAACGTCTATGGGATATTAAGTCCCAAAATTACCGAAACAAAGAAGTGGTCATGTAGAAAGAATGAATGAGGAAAGAGTGACAAAGCAAATTTATGTTGCAGAAGTGAACGGCAGAGTCAGGAATGGACGCCCTAGGCGAACGTTTATCGACCTAATTGGCGATATATTGAAAATGGATCAAATTAGGTATGCTTAACCGACGAGTATGTATGCGTAGGTATATGGATGTCGAGAAGGCGAGAGAGGTGCGCCAGGATCGTGCCAAATGGAAGTCCGTAGTCTCTGCCTACCCCTCTGGGTGAGAGGCGTGAGTGCTTATATTTAATAAAATGCTAGTAACAGCATTGCAAAATATTTCGCAGCATATCAACATAGAAGCTATATGGCCGGCCCATTGCCACTTTACCTTACTAATCCGTTAGGATATGTCGGTGACTCTGGTTCTACTGCGGATATCCTCGTTATTAAATCTATCACGGAGAAACCCGAGCATAGCCCTCTCCATAGCTCGCTGAGCGATCTTGAGCTTCCTCATACGGCCAGCAGTGAAGGACCACGTCTCAGATCCATAGGTCATCAATGGCAGCACGCACTGGTTGAACAATCTTGTTTGAGGCTTTGAGGTATGCCTGACGAGAAGATGTGTCGTGATCTCCCGAAAGCTGCCCTACCGACTTGAATCCGTCGATTGATCTTTCGGTCGAAGTTACACTTACCTAGTCGGACTTTTGTCCCAGCTAAACATACTCGTCAACAACTTCGAGCTTAGTGCTCCCAACAACGACCGGCATAGGTGTGACATATTCGTTACACATGACTTTTGTTTTGTCCATGTTCATCTCAAGACTTATCCGTTGGGAGACACTATTGAGGTCTCCCAAGACAATTTTGAGGATATGGATCGTGAACTCAAAGGGTCGTGGGTTCGAATCCGTCTGAAACCGCGATCATTATCCCATCAAGCGAGGCGATTAAGGCAAATCCTCAATACAAGGAGAGGCCCATGTTATGCAGTGGTCTTTTACATTACCATGGTCTCCACCGAAGCAAGGAATAGTGGAGCGGCCGGGGACTGGGCAGTTCTTTGACTCTCGCTTGGTCGACGATAAATATAATTTCGAAACTAAAACTTATTCAGGCGGACCAAAGACCAGTTTTGACTAAATTGTATTATTTTCCGTTAAAATAGAACTAAATCCCCGACAGTTTTGCAATTTCTTTTTAATCGCATTGGTTTTATTAACCACTTTCGCTCCAGCAAATTTGTTTACGCCCAAGAATCCTAACGTTATTGAACGTTCTGTAGTCTGTAAAGATGAACGAAAAGGAAAAAGTTTTAATTACCTTAATATGGAAAGAATTTTCCGTTAAACTTAACAAATAGTTATGTAAAACAGTTTGGTGGTTGATAATGGTCACAGGCGGCTGCCGTTTTGAAAGGGTTTTTATGCGGAAGCATAAAATTTGCAAAGAATTGATTTCATATAATTATTGCAGTAAATTTAACCAAACCATGGGTGGGTTTAAGAATATCCTACCATATATCATCATTATTACAGTTTCCATTACAAGAGCTGTGGTAGGTCAGGACCTAAGCACTCGCTGTAAATTGCACAGTGCGCGAACAACTCAGGTTCGATTCATGCCTCCATTAATGAAAATTACAGAGAAAATGTATACATACTCGTAAACAATATAAATATCTAATGACTCGTTTACGATCGTAAACAAGAAATACTGATTGTTTATTTAAAAAAAACTGCATCAGGTATAAGACGTCTTATAAATCACACTTTTCATTTAAGTTTACTTATTCACCTTTCTCTCATCCGAGTCATTCTTCATAAGCGATGCTAATTTACGTGTGAGTCGCTGAACTGAGAGTTACAAGATTGCCATTTCATATTTATACTTTTACATACCGGTTTTGTGTTCATAAAAAACTTAAAAATAAGTGTAGCCTGTAATTCTGTTTAATAATACTGCTTTCATTTTCTACTTGTTTCAACGAGTTGGTTATAATCAATTGTTATGAATTAAAAATAATGTACCCAATTTTGCCTTACGGCGGCCAGTCTCAACCTAGAAAAATAATAGCCGTATAGTATACGCAAACACAGTTCCTCTCTATTACGTCACTCTCATACTCCAATGGTAAAATAATTCGACTCGACCGGGAAGAGATTAGGTGCAGAGATCAACGGATTTACGTACTTTTCGAAGTACGGAGATAAAACACCGCCAACTTCCTGACTCCGGGCTGCTACTGAAAATGTCTTGACTGAAAAACCTAATAAATGGTTTTGACCCGACCCAGCATGATCAGCAAACTCGGTAACGATCACAAGACCAATGATTTTGTTTATCACTCGTAGATTCAGTTCATAGTATTAACATCCACATGTACGTGATATTGTGTGAACTTTATACACAATCATGTATATGTGGATATAAATAAATATTTAATGATTAATACATTTTTACATTGGAGCATTACATGCACAAATCTCGCCCGTTACCCAGAGAGACAGAAACTACGAACTTCATATGGCGATCGACACACCTCTCTCACTTCTTTCACATCCATGTATCTACGCCTATATATCATCAATACATACATACATCATCAATATATCACCAATTTGATGATAAACTTACGTCTAGGGTGGCCTTGCTGACTCAATTCTGAAGCATTAAACTGCCTTTGTAACAGCACAAAATACATAAATAGTACAAATTAGTAACACACAGTACAGTACGTATTACTAACTTGTACTGTTTATGTATTTATATATTACTGACGATATTAAAATAAAATTGAATACTAAATTTATTAACCTATCATAAAAAGATATAGGTTTAGTAACATATAATTAGAAAAATATCAAGTTTTTAATTTTTATGTCATTAATATTGAATGATACAATAATAAAATCACATAAATACTTATTAGAACGTGACATAACTACCCAGTAGCAATTAAATGAAAACCAAAAAAACGAAAATTAAAAGCACTAGCGCATTCAGAGCATGTCGGCTGATTTAATTATTATTGGTATCTTGGCACATTAAGTTAAATTACAAATAATAGCTGGCTGGAAAATAAAAATTAATTAGAGAACATACTATACCCCAAAATAAGGAGAGTGTAACAACAATTTGTTCAAATGCCAACATCGCCTGCACGTGATGTACTGTGCTTAGTAACAAACAAGATTTCGTCTCATTATGGATGTATAGTGAAGTTGCACGAAAGTGGTGCAGATTTACAGAACGAAAGAAAATATTTCATTTTCACGGCAATTTTAATATTATACAATTAATATTAAAGTTCAATCAAATATAATAATCATTAATATTAAAATTAATAAAAATTCAAAATATTTAAATTGCTGTGAAAATGAAATTTTTTCGTAACATTATTTTATGATTTTAGAGTCACAAGCATTCCACCTAATTATAAGTAATTACTGCTACAAGAACACATACAACTAACTTCATGCAAAGCAGACCACAGATGTTGGATCACCCCTGAGGACTTAGATAAAATGCCACGCTGCCTATTAGAAAATTTAATTGTAAAATTTAAATAACAACTTCTTTACCATAAAGATATTTAAACAAAAATATCACTCAAAACATTACAAGCATTTGTGAAATAAAAAGGTAGAAGAACACCTGTAGCCTGTAGGTACGACATCATTATCACGGACGTTGAATTTGCAATGACCGATGTAAAGTCGGGGTCACGTTCAAAAATAAATGTGGTATTTTTGTCATATGGCACTCTCGAAACCGGGGTGCGTTAATTGAAATGAAGAACTTGCAGGTAAAATAAAAATATTGATTAAATGTTTTTGTTTTTATAACATATCATATTTTTAAGAGTAAGGGTAAAGAGCACACTATCCATGTGATGAGAAATGGATGCTGTAGTCAAGGACAGCTACATCTGACAATATACAGTCACAAAGATTATTATTTTGATTGATACATCGCAGCCGCAAGTAAACGCGGAGGTTGTTGGTCAGGCGTGCACGATAGAGTAAGTAATGTAACTGGGGAGCAATATCATGCGTGTATCGCGCCTGAGCCAGCGAGACAGCCGCCATAACGTATATCTTATTGCAAACTCCCTACGATCAACTGGCGAACCGCGAGTTCGCGTACCCAACTCTGAGAAACCCTGGTGTAGAGAACCAGAGAACCCTTTTACTGGTAACGAGGAACTCTGACTTAGTCCTCAGGTTCGACAACATATTTATATTTTGATTCTTAATCGAGGATTAATGTAGGTGTCTATTGGCCACAGGATCTAATTACCATAAGGTGGGCTGTTTGCTCGTTTGTCGACAACAAATATTTTAAGTGCTCGCCCACTAGCGCATTCTTTGACAGGTCTACGTCAAAGTGTGGACTTCAAAAGGCAGTTGAATATGATGATGATTTTAACTGGATATATTTTTAATATCCATCGGTACACTGGAACTATTTTATTTAATATTATTTTATTAATATTATTTTATTTAATATTATTTTATTCTTATTGCTTTTAACAGTCAACTTACAAAATGAAATCTTAAATAACTAGTTATTGAATAATTTAATTATGGTTAAGGTATAGATTTTATCATTATAATATCCACTAACCCATATTTGACAGAGGAAACTGAACCAGGAGATGGGCAGCAGCGTCCTCCACACACAACAGCTAGAAAAAAAAATGCGGTAGCTAATCCGCCTCTGCAAAGCGTGGAAAATATCCGCCTTATAGGGCAATCTATGGGGAAAGCCTATGTTCAGCAGGGGTCTTTTGATAGGCTAATGAATATAAATAATTTGTGCCTAAAAACCGCCACCATTAAAAATATAATATACTCGCTTTTTTGCTGTCCTAGGTGCATTATGTAAATTTTATAAACAGGCGAAGCTTCTTTTTCTTTTTTATGTTTTTGTACTTTACTTTTGTCAATAAACTTTAAGAACTAAGTTCATTCTAAGCCCCTTTATATTTTAATTGATAAAAGCACAGTGTGAGGATAAACCAATTGGCTTATCCACATTCTCGAGTCAGTTCCCAATCCGCTTGCGTTGAATTATCATCACGGTCTTGCGTTCAGTAACTTGAACTCGAATTAAGTTAATAATATGTGACGAATAAATTAAAATATAAATGAAATGAATTTTATGTTCGTCGAATTTCATATTCATCATTCTTTATATTTTTTCCTTCTATGTATATATATTTATTTTTGTACATATATTCTTCCCACATCAATATTCTATTATACCGTTGGACATAGGCCTTTTCGGAATCCATTAGTAACTACTGGTCACTTATAAGATTTGCCCGCACTAACGACGTAGGCAGGCAGGTCGGTTATTGCAAAGGCGATACCTTGCACCAGATATGCTGCCTCCGTCACCAGTATATGATGTTTGAGTTAGATGGAATTGTTCCGCCATCTTGATCGCCAGAGCCTTGACCGTCAATACTTAGAGTGTAAAGTGCTGGAGTGGCTTTTAGGGAAAAATCATGATTCCCCACACTTCTAATACTCGTATATGTTAAAATTCATCATCATAATTTATATTCAACAATGTATCAGGAGTAGTTTTGTTTCGAAAACAAATACTCACGATGACGACTCTAATAACTTGCATTTAATGTAAAACATCAAACCAACAGCTGTTGTTGTAATACCAAAATGTATTATAAATTTAAATACGACAAGAACGTAGCGTTGAAATAAATTGAAGCACCTTTGAATCTCGTGACTTCGAATAACGGACGGTATTTAACTTTAATAAAAGTTTACAGTTTAACATAACTTTAATCTGTCAATCCCCATCGGTCCACATCGGTCTCCCATGATAATTTGTAGACCCCGCCAAGAGTAGTAATATTTGAACCCCTCAGAACCAAACAGTATATAATCCTACGTTTACTCAAAACAATAGATAAGAGTCTCAGAACAGTTCTTTTTACATGTTATTTATAATAATTATACAAATGACAAGTAAAACAAAACGTAGGCAGTGATATTTCATTATATATTTAAACTCTTAAAATTCACTACACGAATCTTCCATTACTAGTTAAAATTTTAAATCTACAGGACAAGAGACTGAATTAAAACTGAAAATATATTAACTTATTAATATTAGCGATAGAATTCATGATGAAAAATCCATAAAACAAATTTTATTTAATAAAAATGTTTCTCATGATACGATTACTTGAGTTATGATGTGTTGTGGCGTCGTAAGAATCCACCACGCCATTTCGACCCTGGGTGTCGTAGACACGACTGTGGAAATGGTTGGTAAATCTCATGGCGTGCGATAGATGGCGGTATAACCAGTTGTAAAATTATCGCGACAGGCGACGGGCAGCAGCGACAAATGTTAAACACGTCTGTACTGCGATCGCGAAAAAACAGTCTCCCTACAACTAGAGAGGTTCGTGTCAGCATTGGACCCTTACGAGCTGAATAAGGAGAATATCAACTTGTTATAAAGTTTCACAGTAAGTGGGGCCATGTAACAACTATAGCTCCTAATTGTACTATTCTTCTATTTACCAATCGTAAGTTTTATTACTTAACTTACTTAACTTACACTGCACAAAAAACAACCACTAAGTTAGATGAGCTACAATTGGAATGTCTGCGACATCCACCGTACTCCCCGGACCTTGTTCCAACAGATTACCATTTTTTTCGGAAATTGGACAACTTCTTACAAGGAAAAAAATTCAACTCCGATGCGGCAGTTCAAACCGCCTTCAAAGAGTTTATTGATTCTCGCCCCCTTGGTTTTTTTAGTAAAGGGATTAATGAACTACCTATGAGAGAGCAAAAGTACATAGATAACAACAATGCATACTTTGATTAATTAAATATATTTTACAAAAAAATGTTTTATACCTCCCGTATAAAACTAATTTCATATGTAAGGACCTAATATAAAGAAATCATTATGCTCGTATAATTTTCTTTTAAAAACATTTTTAAAGAAAACTATAGCTAAACATATTACTTTGAATTCTCATTAGGCAGTGAATTCCTTAATAAGCGAAATAAATTCCTTAATAGAGGCTTATGCTCTACCAGTTGATTACTCAAAAATAACCTTGAAACAGTAATTTACCTAATAGTGAATAATTATTAATTTAACATTAATATAAGATTAGATGATTGAAATCCTTTGGGTCAAATACTCATTAATTGATAATAAATCTTGAACCTTTTCAGTGACATAACTTCACACATAACCTTCAAATCTTCAAAGCCTCGTAACAATGATTCTGACTTTTGTCGATAAAAACCTTAGACAAACAATCTTAGGGAAGGATGGTGATACTTTTGATATTTTTGTGTGAAGACGCTTCCTGATTACCTGACATAAAAGAAATTTGTATGGGCGTTCGCCATTGCAGCGATTAGAACCTTTTTTGGTAACTTCAGCCGGGATAATTTTAACAGTATTTATTATATTATATGACATACATAATGCACCGTTTGTCGGCGGACTTAGTGAATATTGCTCTATCTCGTCCCATAAGATTCAACGGATATAGATTGCAAAATTATTATAAAAAATATGCCAATAAAACAGCCACACTTCCACGAGGAACGTGCATAGGCAGTGTTTTGTTTACTATATTATCTAGGGTTAAATCTCTTAGTACAATTTTTTATTGGAACAATTACTATCAATAAAAACAGGAGAGAATATAAAAATCATCAATCAAAGATCTAATTTTTTACTTTCAGTCTATCGAAAGCTCTGCAGTTTCAATTAATTGTGAAAAGTAAGTAGTAAGTTAGCTGCAGCCTAGATCCGTTTTTGCGAAAACGAATTAAACACGGAATAATATTTTTAATAGTTTTTAATTGAAAATATACTGTATTTTTATGTTAATTAAGACGAAAATAGCAGCGCGGTGTAGCTGCGTGAATTAACGTCCGTGGTACTCAACGGTCATTTAATAGGGACGTGAATTCACGTCCGCGGTACTGGAAAGGTCGGAATAATATTTTTTTCTTTTTTTTTTAACGGTGCTTTGCTCAGGTTTGGTAAATACAAACTAAATATTAAAAGTTAAAATATGTTAGTTCATAATACGTGTATAAGATGCAAATTTCAGTACATGAGCAAATAAAATTTATTCCTTACCGGTATAACTGAAATTGTTGCCATGGAATAAAAATGAAAATGTTCGGAAAATATGTGAACTTTCATAATTTGCACTGGATCAGTTGGATTATGGGCCATGCTTTTTGTGCTTGACTCCCTGCCCATAAATGAGAGATATCATGTTCTCTAGGACATATCAAATGAAGCTGCTACAGACATATCTTATGTCAACAGTTTGAATACATTAAGTGTGGTCTGATGAAAATGCGTAATCACCTGTATTAGGTTAGCTTTCCCTTGCATTTATTTAAATTAATAACTTTAGTCTACGCTTCACTGGCTTCACAAATAAAATAAAGCTCAAATATTTAACACGAATAAACGTCAAAAGTTTCAGTGCACGAGCTTAAACGTCAATTTGTAATGTACATAGACGTGAAGTAGCTGATCTCGAGAACTACCAGTGTTAGCATTCACAAAATACTTTTCATTGAAAAACGCACGGCTTCAGTAGCAAACGCTTACACCTACCAAGTTTGGTATTTAATTTTTTATTGTTATATTAACCATCACAGTTCACCTTCGTCATCAGTATCAACAGCCTACAAACAGAGTACTATAGGTAACAATATTATATTTAATGAATGTCCGGCGGTGTACGAATATCCACTGCCCAGAGAGATACTGAAGCAAGAGACCTGCAGCAGCGTCTTCCTGATAACAAATCAAAATTATAACTGCACTTACTAACCCTCCTGTTAAGCATGGTAACTTGACAAAACAGTATATATAATAAATCAGTATAATTCAGTTATCATTTACATTATTCATGTACGCAGAGAGACGATCTGCGAGAAGCCAAAAGAAGATTAAGTGAGGTTTTATGAAGACGAATTACTGATCATCGCGTTTCTTATTTCAGTACTCATCCAGCAGATTAATAATTCATTCTTGTTAGCTGCTATATTTACAATGATGTTTATTTAAGTTAACTGAGAAAAATGATACTTTCAAATGCAGTGTATGTTTTCATGCTAATTAACCTAAATCCAGTTGATATTATCCCATCGACTTCAAAATACGAGGCTTCTTAACTTAAAGCCCGCCCTTAAGGATATAAGTCACACGCCGTCACTTCATGATTATCAACGCCATATTCTTAAAGCTAAAACGCTAAAGTCCGTGAGACCCACACTGTCAGGTCTTAAGCATTTTTGTTTCTCAAATATAAGTTAGAACTGAAATCAGACATTTACGAATAAAATTACAGTACGCTAATGACCTACCAAGCCCTCTACTTAATTAATTAGTTTCCTCTAGAAAATTTACAAATATATAGTTACATAAATCTAATTTTTTGCCGTGCCATGCGTGCGTACGTTTGTGAGGTTTGAACAAATCCTTATTGATCTTGCCTGCTCGGGCGACTCACAACATTACAAAACAATGTGTGTGAGGAACACAACAACCATACGTACTTCAATTAACGACTGCTAAAATTTTCATAGCACTTCCTTTAATAAACTCCTGTGTTTAATACTTCCCGGTCATGGTGATGTCCGCCAACCTGCATGGGGGATAAGCGGCGAACTTTGTCCTGCCAGCTTTCTACTCGAGGAATAATAGGAGGCCTGTGTCCAGCATTGGGACGTATGTAGACTTTTACTTAACTTGTAGTTCCTGCTGCACCCAGGGCGAGATAGGAGTGATCGATTATCTTTCAGCATATTTTAGTAATATTATCTGAAGTACTATGATATTAAGTTAATACTTAGTCAAATCATACCATACTAGGTTTAAGAAACCAGCAACGAATATAAAAACGTCATTATGCTCAGTTTAAAATGAGCTGCACACCTATTCTTATGAACTCTGCCAAGTTGAATCCGTAATTCTCACCGAAATTTATACGTTAGAGACGGAATATTCCAAATTTCTTTTTTTAAAGATCATTTTTAATGTTTGAGCGTTCTTTTATAGCCTCCAAGCAAAAATACGTAAGCTACATTTCAAATACACTACAAGTTTTGAAAGAACAACTTAGAATAGTAGAGTTATTTCTTAATACTTTTTTCAAACATATTTGCTGCCACTAGGATTTTCTACTGTATAGTGAATGTTTTTTATGTACAAGAACCATAAAAAACATTCAACATATCCAGACCCGGAACATTTATTTGTATGTCACAAATACTTGTTTCGTGCGGGGTACGTAGCGCCACAGACGAATGCTTCACACTGTGCCAACGAATGGTAACTGAACTAACTGTAGCTTGACTTGAATCTTGTTGAGTCGAGAAGTCTGAAGTTCAAGAAATTTTCGAACTACCAATATTATTACAAGAAAATGTGAACGTGAATGTGTATATTAAAATTTGTAAGATGAAGTTGTTGTCTGGAGCGTGCTGGCGCCGTAACGGAATTCCTGCGACGAAGTATTCTGAATTAGATCTTCACGTCTGCTAAGATTGAATTCTCGAAGAAAATCCTGCCTTCTACTCGTATTTAAATCTACTTGTAATTACTATTTAATATAAATTTATTAATTTGCCTCGAAATTAAACACGCGTGTTTAAAATTCCGCTAAAATGCTAGGGTATAAAATAACGTCGCTTTTCAAAGCAAACATGTCGAGTGTTGTAATTTTATCGTCAGTGTTGTTTGTTTTAATAAGTTATTATTTTATACTCAGACTCTTTAATTCAAGTATGGAAACAATTTTTCAGATTGGTCGCGCGTTGACGCTCTGGTCGCTGTATTATTCTCGTATATTTCTGTAGGGTAATGGGGTTATTATAACGCAATCTATCGAAGCCTGGCAATTCATATTGACAAAAATAAAAGATTCTAAACAATTGACTGTAATATTTCTGCAAAATTGAAATTTGTTGCCGGCAGGGGTGGAGTTAGTTTTCTCACAAAGTATAAAATTTTAAGGCGTTTGATACAGCTCGTTATACATGGTCGAGCCATGCTGCAGCTATATCATTATTATAAAATAATATTATCAGACCGGGGAAGGACCACGCTCTCACAGAATACCAGCGTAAAATAGCAGCTTAACGCTTCTGTATTTCGTATGGTGAGTATAGAGAACCGGAGACCCTTTTTACTGGAAACGAGGCATTCCATTTTAGTCCCTCACGGGTGACAACGCATCTGTATTTTGATTCGTAATCGAGGATAGATGTAGATGTCTATGGGACCCAGCAACCACTTACCATCAGATGGACTGTGTGCTCGTTTGTCACTCTGATCCTATAAAAACATCCTCATAAAAGGTTACTAAATGATAAGTACTAAGATACATTTGCAATAAATATTAAGGCCTTACTGTACATTTCGTGAACAAATAAATAATTGAATACTAAACGTTCAATCAAGTTAGAAGTCATGGACATAATATACTAATTTTCTGGAGCGGAAATTACAATACGTTTATGAAAACAGACTAGGAAATTCCATAAAAGTAGAATGTTATTTTTATCGACAGAGTACATTTCCACAGCCGTGATCATATAAAACATCCAACAGATGACAATTGAAGTCGTTTATATTTTCTTTATAAAATATATCTAATTTTTGACATGAATAAAGAGTTACAATATAAATTTAGCTAGAATTGTGGTTATTAGTTATATAAATACGTTCATATTTTTTAACAATTCACAAATAGTTTACTGAAATAATGAGATTACTAGGTAGGTAACTGTTCTGGCTACAATAGTGATGGAACAGTTACTAAATAGTATTTCATGTACGCGCATATTTTTTTAACCATTTTACTTTCCCGTGAGTCATAATATATGAACATTTCGATTGTTTAACTATTGTGCCTTTTTCGCGGACAATTAAATTGTTAACATGTATGTTGGGTTATGGAAGGTACGGCTGGGTGACTTTCTTTAATTCAACTCGACACACCCCGTGTAAGCGAAGTTATAATTTGCAAGAAAAATTTATGCAAACCTATTTTTAATACAGAACTGAGTGATAAACGAACTTACAGGCCAATTGATGGTAGGTGGCTACTTCACTCTGCGGACACTTCAAACAAAGAGAGCTACACATTAGCGTCACATCTGAAGACTAAAACGGACGGAAATAGTTATCAGTGTGGTTTCTACCCAGACCGACTCCTAGACAGAAAATAATTCCTACCATCAAGTCCATACATACGTATAGACGATGTCAGTAAATAAAATACACGTTGTACGTATTTAATAAATTTGACCTACCTCCAACTACTGACGTTGTGTGGAAATGCCAAACACTCGATATTTCACATTTATCGACATCCTAATAAGCAACGCGGCACTTTTACAAATCGAGGGCCATTACAAATGTCACCTGTACATTACATGCATTTTACGTTTCACCATCTAAGAGTCTGTTGTACGCTCTCAGTAACTTCTGGCATGTAATTTCAATGTAACACAACGTAAAATTAAGAAGAGATGTCCAGTCAAAATATATTAACTAATCAGTAACTGTTTAACCGTGTATGGCGTGTAAGAATATCCATTACCCCATATTACCCCATATCATCCCGTGGGTGTCATAAGAGCGACGGAGATGGGTAGCAGCTTTTCTAATAGCGACTAAAATAGAAAAAACTAGTGTGGTAACTATGGATATCCCTATGAGGCAACATGGGGAAGGCCTATATTCAGTAGTGGACTTTAATAGATTGAAACGGTAACTATATAAAAAAGTGATTCAGTTTAAGCGGTTTGACATAAAATTCATATAAATTGAAGAACAAAAAAAAAACCTGAAAAACGTTCATTAGGATGAAAAAATTCAGTGTTTGTTATTTATTATCCAGCTTGACTGCGAACACATAAATCAGCCGATGAAGCCAGATGTGTATAAGTGAGAGTAATTTGAGTTTTTATTTTAAAATGAAATATTTTTAATAAAAGGTTGTTCTACATTTACAATCGCGCTTAATTTTTACGTGTTTTAAAACGAATGCTTAAATTTAAGGTTACAGCCTATGTACGTCGCACTGCTGAACACAGGCTTCCTCTCATTTCTAAGAAGATTTTAGGGCTAAGAAATGTCTTATTTCTCAGACATGCAGGTTTCTTTCACGGCCGAGCGCTTCAAATTGCAATTAACAATTTCATTGGTGCTGGCGGGGATCGAACCAGGGTTGCTTGCCTACTGTGACATTTACAGCGAACGCTTAGCCCCTGAGCTACCACGGCTTTCTCACGGTATACTATTCTTATCTTTGGGCTGTGACATCCCAGTGCTAGCTCCTTCCACTTGACCGCTTCCAGCGCAGAACGGCTCAAATCTTAGACGACCGAGTTCTGTCTGATCTACTCGATTTTAAATTATTTTAGAGAATGAGGGTAAAAAACATAAAAGGAAATACGAACAAATGAAGGTAGAACAGTAATCTCCCACCCGTTCTAGCAGTATAAAGTATCGCGCAGGCGACTAACAGAGATCAGTTGGTAATTGTACGAGTCTCACTGTCGTTACTATGCCCATTGGGGTATTCTTCTGGTGTAGCCAAGGAAGATCGTGTTGCTGAGAGGCTGCCCTGTGTTACATTGAGGTGGGTAGTGTTGCTGTTGGTTTGCATGCTTTGGTGTTATCATGTAACTGGGTGCTTTACGTTACACTGGTGTGTGTTTGTGACGGGAACACGTTACGGTTGGTCGAAATGTATTGTTAACAGGAGAGCAAGTTGAGCATAAGCTCTCACACCTTTATTATCCTTAACGATTGGCCTCCAGAATAGTTTTTGATAGTAAAGAGGGTTTTTTTTACCGAGTAGTGTTCTTTTATTTAAATAATTTTGAGTATAATTTCTAAAGACCGAAATGGAATAGTTTCTTACATTATATTTTTAGAAACTATTCCACTTCTGATGTTAGAAATTATTCTCAAAATTATTTAAATAAAAAAATGCTACTCGAATCAGAATTTACTCTGAAGATTAATTGTTAAATATAATAAAAGTGTGAGCGGATGTTCAACAACTCTGCTACGCAATTAATCATTATCAGGAATAATACGTACAGCACTACACATTCAGTATAGAGCAAATGCAGTTCGACCAACCGTAATATGTACCAGTCACAATCACACGTGGTGTAACGTGAAGGACATAATTACATGATAACGCCAAAATATAAATAGTAACAACACTAGTCATCTCAATATAACGAGGCAGCCTCTCAGCTTTCCACCTCCTTGCTTCCACACTAGAAGAACTACTACGAACAGAACCACATCACTTGTCTTATATAGGCAGAATCTCAGTGTGGAGGTAATGTTTCAGCTCAACGGGCATAATATCGATATGAGACTCATGGAATTACAGACTGATCCTCTTAGTCGACTGCGCGATACTACTGCTAAAATAAAGTGGGAGATTATGATTCCACCTTCAATTCTTCCTCGTTCCTAACAATATATTATTACTGACGGTGCGACAGAGATGTTGCATTCCTTCGCATTTACACGGGGAATGCTCTAAGAAGTTTTGGATTAAATCCAGTCGCCAAATTTCACCAACGCACATCGAGTCAAACTCCACTAATCTGGATGTGGCGGTCCACTACTGTGCGATTTACTATTAATTTTAGCCCACGCACGACTTCTCTGTGAAATTGTTTACCACCGGCGATTTTTCCGGTACAATACAACATCAAGGACTTTCAAGATATCACGTTACAATTTTAAATGCTACAACGCACTTGCCATTCCGTGGTGTTGTAGTTGTTCATGGGCGGTGATCTACACGTACCACGTGAATCTGCCAAATGTTATCAGTGGCCACGCAGTGTAAAGACAGTGCGAAATAAAATTAAAAGTCACATATTCTATTTTGATTCTTAACTGATGAGGATAGTTAAAACATGCCATTGATCCAAATATAATATATTTCAGATTAAAAGACATTAAACACCAACTAGCGTCTAACAAGCACTTTCCGTGTAAAATCTATCGCTGCATTTTGTCCCGTGGATTTTTTATAGAAGAGGACAAATGCATGCAGCTCACCTGATGGTAAGTGACTACCGCTAAGATGGTAATTTGGTTTGTTAGACTATTTTACCATCATATCAACTGTAGTAATTCTGCTAAAATAACCCAAATCACCGGTATCATTGTCTACATAAAGTATACCCGATAAAACATGTGACAGTTCATTTTAATTCCATTTTGTAGCTTTTACGTAAATATGTTAATTATTACTGTAGCTAACGTCGTGCAGCAGTATATTACTTAAATATTCCTGAAAATACTGATTTTGACCGACGTGACCAATCCGGACTAGCAGACATTATTATTACAATAATATTATTACCTTAGATACTTTTCATGTGGTAGAGCCATGCTGCAGCTATATTAGTGTATAGTTGTAGTACGAATGTCAACTCGACCAGGGAAGGACCACTTCACAGAATACCAGCGTAAAATAGCAACACTGCTGTCATATGGTGAGTGTAAAGAGGAGACCCTTTACTGGAAAAGGGCATTCCATCTTAGTCTCACGTGACAACGCATCTGCATTTGATTCTTAATTGAAGATAGATGTAGATGTCCATAGGTCACAACTTACCATCAGGTGGGCTGTGTGTTGTCACTATCTATAATACTTTTGTTTGTAGGCTGATGATGGTGATGACGAATGAACAATAACAGTCAATAGAACAATAAAAAATAGTATTTTAAAATGTCGTTTGCTACTGTGGAGGATATTCTGTGCACTGGTAGTTATCCAAGATCAGCTCATGTACATTAAAATTAAAAATTGATGTTTGAACACGCGCACTGACACTTCTTGTGTTTTATGAATGTAAATATTTAAGCTATAAATCATCTGAGAAATGAGTGATGCGTCAGTAAAATCATTAATTTAATTAAAGTTATACATTCCGTTAAAGAAAAAATGCAAGGAAAAAGCTTACCTAAGACAGGTGATGGATTACCAATCTTCATCAGACCACACTTAATGTATTCAAACTGTTGATATAAGCTGTGTCAACAATACTTCATTTTATATTAAGACATAAGGAATATCTCTCACTGGAGATGTAAAATTCGAAACAAGAAAGCATATCCCACAGTCCAACTGTTCCAATACGAAATCATCCATGTACAGAAATTAACGCGTCAAATTATAACAAACCATTTCAGTGATGCTAGCAGGGATTAAATTTGATTTACTCGTGTACATACTCAAGTTTGCACATTATACTCTTAAAATTTAGCAACATTAAAAAACGAAAAAATATAGCATTCCGTGATTCATTCTCGTTGGCGAAATCGGATCTAGGCTGCAGCTAACATGGAAACAAACTTTCCTTTTACAATTAATTGAAACTGCAGTTTTTGCATGACCGAAACGGGGAAAAACAGAATATTTTTAGCCTTGACTCCGTTATTCTTTAACACTATATAATACAATATGATGTCGCCTGTTGAATAATCGTGCAGTGTGCCCTAGATGCACTTGGTTGATCAATAAGTTTTCGGAATAGGACACTTATCAATGAGTTATAGAAATGCTTGCTAATTTTTTCAAACTTTGTCAGACTTAAGACTTCTGAATCATTTAAATAACGTAGTTGTTAATGGACAGCCGCTAGAAGTTACTATAAGAGAGCAATTATAGTAATATATTATTTCTTTTTAGGGTTTCGTACCCAAAGGGTAACCAACGGGACCCTATTACTAAGCCTCCGCTGTCCGTCCGTCCGTCCGTCCGTCCGTCCGTCTGTCTGTTAGACAGTTGAAAGTAGATGTATGAAATTGGGTGCTTGAGATCGTTCGTAACAGTTATACAAAAATATGTATGTAATAAAACGATAAATTGTAAGTATAAAAAAATAGTTTTTATTTCTGTAATACTTGAGACAATCATAAAAATATTTTTTAAAAGTGAAAAACGAAAGCTAATGTTTTTACTACAGCAAAATCGAAACGTTTTTAAATATTTTTCTGCATTTTGTCTTTGGCAATAGATAATGAAGGCTATTTTTAATATAAAAAGCCTTTATTATCAATAAAAAATCATAATATTGAAATATATTTAGAAAATGATTGAATAGGCTATGTTATTAACTAAAAACATTTGAATATTATCTACACGACTGAATAGGCTGTATGGTCATTGATCATTACCTATTCCGAAGGAGAACTTAGTTACTTCGAGTTTCAACTTATCATGCGGCATGCGCATTGGGCATTGTGGCTGTGTTTTGGATAGATTTCATGTTTTTTACTTCGTGGATTTATTAACTTGATCCTTGGCTTTCTCTTGAATCACAGGACAGTAGGCTGTACAGCCACCGGCTGCTTTCTGGTGACATTTTATTAATAATTACAGAAAATAGTTAAACATTAAAAGGTTGAGTTTATTTTAATTTATTTAATAATAACTACAAAACAGCATTATTTTGTGTTCTTTTCAATTTATTCAAACAACTTATCACAAGAAGGTTATTTTACAACATAACCTACATATAAAACATAAAATAAAAACTAAACCCAGGTCCTGCAAAAATTTATGATTTTTGACATAAGTAACAAATGTTTAAATTTTCAAACTAAGTTATATATTAAGTTTGTTCCGGGCTAAGTTTGTATGGAATCAAGTCCATCTCCTTTTCATAAAATGTGTATTTCTGGCTGAAGCCATAGCTTGTGAAAAAATACAACTCTTTATGTTTTCTAGTCTGGACGTCTAGAATTGTATCTATGTCTCTGATATTGTCTGCTTAGCGTAATGTGCAAGAAACAAGAGAGGTGTGTCAAACAGAAGGAGTAGTTTTCATTCGATAATAGCTACAGAATATCATTATTCTCAAAATCACAATAGCACTCTCAAAAATTGCTTAAATACCTCAGTGTTCATTTTAACCATATTTTGTACCTAATTGTTACGGTGAAATTCGTGCAGGCGTGTGGAATAATTAACATGCCAATTATAATAAAGTTTATTTTTTATGTAACGTACACTTTCTTTTACTTGCTAAATTTGCTTATGAAGTAAATGTTGACTTGCCATTTTTAACAACCTAAAAATTTGTTCACTGTACTTGAACTAAACGCTTAAGCCGATGATTATGTTACATTTATAAGAAAATGTTATATTATTGACAAGTTTATAAAGTTTACGAAATGCTTCAGAAATTGCCACCGAATATACTGATAATCTAAAGTTCTATTGCAACGCGCTCTTCGTCGTTTTCTTCGGCAAGAGTTCGGGTTGAACTAATGGAATTACTCCAGCTTGAGAAATGGTTACCCCGGACAGCATTTGGTTTAGTTCGTCGTCGTTACTTATAGATAAGAGTATGTGACGTGGTCTAACTCTGCTTTTATTATTCTCTTTTGCTGTAACTGCCGTCAGTTCCAAAATCTCCAGGGTTTCCAGGGTTGCTGCGAGGTGCACCGGAGCGCCGCTTCATATCCTCTGAGCGTAGATAACGTCTGAACAACGTTGAGATATGAAAATAAAATGTTCTTCCGTGTTATAGGAGAATGAAAACGGTCTCTTTTATACTCCGCACATTTTTTTATTAAATTATATAAGTTTATTATACATTTATTATATTATACATTTTTTATATAATTATTTAGACAAGGATATAATAATGAGTTAATAAAATAGAAATAAGAAGGTGTAATGTGCAGACGTATTAAATTAACATAATGTTAAGTAGTAATAGAAAGTAGTTATTAGACAACAGATATTAATGACGCACGTGAACTGAGCACGAAAGAGATCCATCACTCCGTTCCATCGTCGTAAGTGGTGACTATGGAAATGCCAGAGATATCTTATGGCTATCGATAGATGACGATAAAATCATCCCGTTCAAGCCAGTCAGGCTTTGTTAGACTTACAAGTGTGTACGTCTATTAACTAACTAGATTTATAAAACGTTACCCCCACATTAGGATTTTCTCCTGTATCGTGGGCAGTTTACAAACACAAATTGCAGGACAAACATCCAGACCCGGAACAATTATTTGTAGGTCATACAAATACTTGTTCCGTGAAGATCGAAGCCGCGACCCAGCGCAGCAACTCATTGCTAAGCCACTGCGCCACGGAGCCGTCAGTAGTTTTGAAGTTTGGTGCGGTAGTGTAAATGTACCTCTGCCTGTTCATCATCTTTTTATTTTCCAAACTTGAATGTCATAAAGCCGTGTGTCTCTCTACGTAGATTATTTTTACAAAATTTTCTATATTTTATTATATAAAGAACATTGTACGTGATATTACTTTTATTAGTTTTTTCGAATAATGTTAATAAATACAGCTTACGACGCCAGCGTTTAATTTTAATTACAAGAGACAGTGTGTCAAGGAAATTTTATTGTGTTATTCCATCATTAAAGTAATTATGCTATAGATACAAATGCTGATATCTGCGAAGAAAGAAATTTAAGGAGAAAATACCATGCAACAACCCAAACGACAACCACTTTGTCGCTTCTCTTCAATTTCTGTGCATGTAATTAATAAAAATGTCCGAATATAAACTCAAGAGTCATACTGTACCTTTCAATAAAAACAGGCTATAATTAGTATCGCAGATG
Organism: Parnassius orleans; assembly: GCA_029286625.1. Taxonomy (NCBI): domain Eukaryota; kingdom Metazoa; phylum Arthropoda; class Insecta; order Lepidoptera; family Papilionidae; genus Parnassius; species Parnassius orleans. The sequence continues at coordinate 175,523 of JAGSMP010000585.1, forward strand.
AGGGTAGTTTCTGTAGCAGTGTACGTTTTCTTCCGATTCAATAACATATTATGTGGTGACTTATAAATATTCGCTTGTGAGTGCAGTAATAACGGGCCACTAACCCATATAATCCGTGGGTGTCGTAAGAGGCGACAGAGGAAACAAATCAGCTGCCCATCAGCAGCGTCTTCCAAATAACGACTAATTAAAAAGCTGCAACCCGCGCAAAGTGCGCAACTATGTAAATAAATCTATGGGGAGGCTTAGGTTCAGCAGTGGACTTTAATAGAGCTGTAACAACGGATGACAGGCCACGCCGATGACAGAAGACATTGAACCTTAATTCCTAATACTTTCAGAAATAATATCCAGTACCATCAATGAATATTAAACAGTTGTAAATTTAAATACGCGATTTATTAATATATATAATATTAATAAGTCGCGTGTTTAATTTAATTAATTTACCGCTGTAAACCAGGTTAGTCGTGAGGAATGACGCGACACATACCTCATGGCGTACTTAGTTAAGTTTAATAAATGAGGTGTTTTAACATAATATGTACAATGTACATCAATAAATCGTACTGTTTCTAATCATGTCTCGTTATTTTTCTTGTTTTCTAATATCAGCTATAAAAATTTGCGATATTTTTTTAGAAATTAAGCAGCATACACTTAATGTCACAGAGTTTGCATACGGGCATTTTGCAGTCCCTTGTAAAGCAAGCAGAGCGAGCCATGTGACATTTCTGACGATTGTAATATTCTGACATTGCTCAATTTTTTTAATTAAAATAAATCAGCAAATTTTGTTGTTTGATACCGAACGGTTCTCCGTATACTTCTTTTAAACATATTTCAAAAAAAAAATTAATAAAAAAAATTACGTTAATACAACAATGTTTCAGTCATTTCAAATCTATTTTAAGCGACGGAGATATTTGTGACATATTGCATAGTGAGTAAATTGAAATAAAACAGTTATAAACATTAATATTTTAAACACAAATAAGAAAAGAGGAAAAATGTATTAATAGGAAAATATTATCTGCTAAATGTTGCAGTACAATAGTATATTAAGGTGAAATATGTACAAAAATAAAAGGGAATTTATTACAGTTCCCAAGAGACAAGTAAAAGTTACACATTTTAAGTATCCCCAAGCATTTCTATGCAAGCTGCACTGCCATATATACATTGTATGCAAACAGGTCAAATTATGCGCATAAATTGAGTGGTATTGAACTGGCACAAGGGGAGGATGCGTTCTGAAAATTATTTCTGTATATTTGAATTATCATGACTTAAGTCGTGTTCCCATTCATATTCACATAATTTCCAACAACGGTCATACAGAATAACTGCTTAGTCATCATCATCAACAGCTCACAACAAGCCTTTGTAGGAAATGGGCTTGTTCCGTTTAAGACAGATTTGCCTTAATCATCACGCTTGGCAGGCAAATTGGTGATTAAACAGTATAATTAAAGTTGTAGTACCAACAACACGTCTCCTTTTAATTGAACACATTTCCTACATTACATGGCGACCCTGCCGGGCAGTGCGCTGCTACAATGCACGCACCCAACGTATAGTTAAAGGTGGGAATAAAGATACTAAATTAAATAATAAAGACAGTGAAATGATTAAAGTTACAGCAAAAGTTTTTATACGTGGTGGAGCCATGCTGCAGAATACAGCGTAAAATAGCAGCTTAATGCTGCTGTGTTTCGTATGGTGAGTGTAGAACCGGAGAACCTTTTACTGGAAAAGAGGCATTCTATCTTAGTCCTCACGGCTAACAACGCATCTGCATTTTAATTCGCAAACGAAGATAGATGTAGATATCTATGGGCCACGGCAACCACTTCCCATCAGCTGGACTGTGTGCTCGCTTGTCACCCTATCCTATAAAAAAACAGCTTATATACGTCCCACTGCTGGGCACAGGCCGCCTCTCATTTCTGAGAGGGTTTTAGTTCAAGAAAATGTCCGCCGCTCTACCCTAATATGCCCTATGCCCTAATGCGTCTGTTCTCATACATGCAGGTTTCCTCAGGATGTTTTCCTTCACCGCCGAGCACGTGGTAAATAAGCACTTAAAATTGCAATTAACAATTTCATTGGTGCCGGCGGTGATCGAACCCGGGTTGCTCGCGTACTGTGAAACTTACAGCGGACGCTAACCATCTGTGCTACCACGGTTCTGAGTGAAATGATTGACAAAAAATATTATAACGGAATGGACGCAATACCAGATGTGCGAAAAAATAAATAAATATGAATACAAGAAGAGTAAAACTAATAATTTTACAGAAGCTGACTGAAAATTAAAAGTATAATGTATATAAGTAATATAATCATTACAACACTTCACAAGTCCACTGCCGAACCTAGAATGCCACAGCACGGTCCTGGGCCACCTGCATCCATCGACTTCAAGATATTTCTTAACAACCTAAAATAAAGTTTACAAATTTATGAGCTAAAGTTTTCACTTCTGCCATGCAATCCTACGACTGATAGTTTTTAATAAAAGGTTACGTTTTCTAGAATCCATTCTGGAAAAATCAAAGTGCCATCCAATAAACCTTAACTAACCTCACGAACTCTTTCATTCGTTACACGAGTGGAATAAATTTCAACAAATACTGTTTTGCAAAAACAGTAAAGATTTTTCTTTAGCATCAATATTTTATATATATTTGCTTTTATGAAAGTGAAAGAACATACGGTGAAACCAACACAATCATCATCGTACGTGTACATAGTTGTTAATGAGGCATATTTAATAGTAAATCATTGCCACTCTCACACTAACAATCGATGATTGATGTTAAAATTAAACGTAGTTCACAACACAATCGGTAGAGAAATAGAGCTTAATTAAGCTCGTTCTCCCCGAATTCTGCGCGCCAACTGTATGTCTTTCGGCATAATGGTTACGCGTTTTGCATGAATCGCGCATAAGTTGGTATCCTAGAACAACCCGACTAGGTAAGCTTCGCTAGCCTCTTGGAGGCCATCACGGAGCTCTGGAAGCGGAGGTCGGTCTTGAAATCTGAGCTATCTCATGCACCAAACGTTGGAACGGCAATTTGCGGAAGAGGAGCTCGGTGCTCTTCTGGTAGCGACGAATCTCACGAGCGACGGTACCGGGCCTGTAGATGAGGGTTTCTTAACACCGCCGGTTGCTGGTGCGCTTTTACGGGCTGCTTTGGTGGCCAGCTGTTTACGCGGCGCTTTACCACCGGTGGATTTCCGAGCGGTCTGCTTAGTACGTGCCATTGTACACTAACTAATACACAAGAACTTAGAAAAATATTCACTAAACACGTGCTTAACGCGCGGGAGACAGTGAATAATAATTTATATAAATTTAATAATAATTGCTTCAGTAGAAAATAAGATTTAGGGAATATGAAGTATATTGGTATATATAATTGCGACTTTGCATAACGTGCACGTTTATTTTTCTTATCAAAAAATACGTTACACCCACAACTAAATTAATTACGACCACAGGACTTTCTCCTTGTCGCGAGGTAGTTTACTTAGATAAATTGCACATATCATCAAGATCCGGATTTATTATTTGTAGGCCATACAAATTCTTGTGCTTTGAGAGTTCGAACCCGCGGCCCTCAGCACCGCAACTCATTGCTAAGCCACTGCGCCAGGAGCCGTCACGTAATAAATGAACAACCTTAACACTGCAAAGCTATCACCACTCGCCACACTGCCTGCTGCGGTTATCATCTTTCGACAGACACCATTTTGCAATGAACACTCAGAATTTCCCTTTAACATAAAGTATTGCTTCACGCAAAAATAAGATTTAGCAATATTTTTTTTTATTCACAAGTAATAAATGCATAAGAAATGTTGTTTTTAAAAATGACAAGCCAGCTGACTGGACAAGCCAGCTGACTGGACAAACCAGCTGACTGCACAAGTCAACTGAAACTGAGTAATGAAAGGCGTATCATTTATAGTTTGGAATTTATGTTTAGAAAAAATATCTTAATGTTATTCTCAAAATCACAGTACCACTCTCAAAATTACTTAAATGCTTGTGTTAATTTCAACCATATTTTTACCTTACGTACTGTAGACGCGTAGAATAATTAACATGGTGATTAAAATAAAGTTTATATGTGACGTACACTTTCTCTAACTTGTTAAGGAAGTTAATGTTGACATCTTACATAACATTTAAGCGATGCGATTTAAGCGACAAACTAAAGCTGATGATTATGCTTGAATTTCTAGAACATTTTTTTATTAATGACGAGTTTATATAAAGTTAACGGAAATGCTTCAAACATTGCAAACGAAAATTATAATAACCTCAGCAACGCGAAGATATGAAAATTAAATGTTCTTCCGTGTTATAGGAGAATGAAAACCTTTTGCAATTGTAATTCGGCTGCTCGACTGTCTACATTTTGCACTGAACGCTCGGCGTTTCAATGAACAATGGCGAACTCCCATACAAATTTTTATGTCAGGTAATCTGGAAGCGTCTTTACATCAAAATATCAAAAGCGATTCACCACCCTTACCAGAGATTGTTTGTCTAAGATTTTTTATCGACGAAGTCAGGAATAATGTTACGAGGCTTTGAAGATTTCTAGGTGAAGTTATGTCACTGAAATGGTTCAAGATATATTATCAATTAATGAGTTTTTCACCTAAAGTTTCAGTCATTTAATCTTATATTAATGTTCTATTAATAACTATTCACTATTAGGTAAATTACCGTTTCAAGGTTATTTTGAGTAATCACTGGTAGAATAAGCTCTCTATTAAGGAATTTACTCGCTTATTAAGGAATCCATTGCCTAATGAGAATTCAAAATAATATGTTTAGCCATAGTTTTCTTTTAAAAATGTTTTAAAAACTATACTTTTTATAATCAAAAAGCAAAACCAAGAACACAAAACACAGAGAGCACAAACGGCGCGAGACAGTGTGTGTGAGACGTAACGAAAACGTCATTATGACATTGTCATAATTGTGTTGCTATAGCATTTATATTGTTTCTTACTAAACAATCTGAATTCCAAAAATATATAATTTTTGGAATTCTTATGTAACTTTTTTTTAAATGATATAAAACGCAATAATAATTATATTATTTTATCTTAAACCAGATGCAAGAAGATGAATTTAAAATGATTTCTAACTACTAAAGTGAAGTAATTATAAACTGGTCACACTAAGTGACGGAAGCGATATCCATTTGATTACAATCAATTATGTTTCCAAATATGTAGTTTTTTTTATTCTGGCTTTTACTAGTTTTGATGTTTATTTGATAAAATGCAATATATTGTTTTATTACGTCCTTTAAGAATTATAACTCAAGACGCTTCAAAATATTTGACATATGATTTCGCCATTGTTCTTTATGGGATACAATACCAAGGCAATGAAACAGAAAAAAAATGGCGTAAAGTGTAAACGATTATGTTATAATTATTTTTGAAGCTTTGATTTTCAATTTCAATAATATATCCTAGATAAGTTGAAGATTTTAAATTCAAAAATTGTAACTTACAAATTACAAATTTTGTTTTACGTTGTTATAATGGCGATATTTAACTTCAAATTTATCATCATAATTGCAGGTCACAACAAACTGCCATACCACAGCAAAGATTTTCATGATTGATATAATATTACAAAACTGGTTGTTATATGGGTCAAATATGCGCAAAAAAACAATAAAGAGCCCTGCGATTTCAAAACAATAATGTGTTTCGGGTTCTGATGAGCTGCCGCGCTATTGTAGTGCGTCAAATATTTACAGATGCAAGAATAGATAGTTTCGATACAATAAAACAGCAAATGCGAGGCAGAGCCATTTCTTATCTACAACTCATTGCTGGACGTCTTGATATTGGTTGTCTCTTCATGGAGTGGACCAGCAGCAAACACATTCATCATCATCATTACAGCCATCACAAGTCCAAAGCTGAACATAGCCCCTTCCCTCAAGGAATACTAAAAATACGGTTCTGGTCGCCTGCATTCATCAAATCCTACATCTCTCATCATGTCATCACTCTTGGTGAAAGCCGCCCTACACCTTGCTTACCGGTACGAGACTGTCAGTCGCGAACATTCCTTTCCCAAAAGCAAGCTCAATATTTAATATTTTTGAAGTGAAAACTTATTTAGAATCGTTGTGATTTGAAACTCAATGAAACGAAAAGCGACACTAAAAGAGACAAATATATACATCTATATGATTTAGACTGCGATAATATAATGTTTTCTTATATTTTGCGAAGACTACATTAATGAAACTAATTTTACGGATTATATCTCGTTTAATTTTAACTTTTAATTCCTACGTTTCAGGTGCTTTACAGCACCCATGGTCTGAGGGGACTGATACCGTAAGCTCATTCTGCGTAGATCGAACCAAAATTAATATTAAAAACTGAAGGTAGCTGGGCTAACATGACATCAGGACGTCAAACACTTCAGTCCCCCGTGACCATGGGTGTAAAGCACCGGAAACGTCGGGATTAAAAGTTAAATTGCGCGATATAATCCGTAAAATTAGTTTCATTTAATCTGCGATAATATAATAAAATAGAATACAACACTGTGTACGTGTTGTTTAAATTTTAATGTTAAATGATATAAAAATAAATATTAAACCCTACAATTATCCTCTCTTATACTCTGCATTCGTCTCATTCTCTCAAGTTTAGTTTTCTGTTTTTTTCACTTCACAAATGTTTTTTATTTAAACAAATTAACTACTGAAGAATAAGATTCAATGCGAGCGAAGTCGAGGCACAGCTTGTTTATGAATAAGATAGTAAATATATGCATAAACATATACTAAACTTAAATAAAATTTCCCAATTTTACTACTTCAATTTATTACAAACCAAATGTTGTCTTGCTCTATTTTAAGTATCATCTTCCTGTAAACGTGAAATAACATTCATATAATACTTTTAAGTAATCAACATAGCAAAACATTTACGAATTTTAATTCTGAATTAGCACGAAATAAAATGCGATAACTGTAATTCATTTCTCTCACACCAACACTTATCCCTTTTTCTCACCGTTTCTGTCTATATGACAGCCGCATCGTACTGATGACTGAATGATTTAGCCTGCGAATCTGCGAATCTTTTGCATGGAAATATAATAAACGTTTAAATATTCCTTTACAGTGGCATTTTTATTTTCCTCTTTTCTTTATTATAAGCCATTGCTTACCAAAATCCCACGGTGATAAAACCCTAGATGATAAATTGCACAGTCTTAGCGTAACTTAAAGATGGACGCTGGTAAATTATTCACTCCTTTTCTGTACGTATTACCAAATGTAAGGCAATAGTTAAATAGTAATTAGTAATAACAGAAATCTGCCGAATTTCTGGCAATGTTGCATGTACAGGATTGAGTCACCAACATATACATATAATCACAAATTAACATTATTCTTTCGCTTTAAACACGTCTCTGTTCTTCAGATTGTTTCGTGCCTACAAACAACTTGCTTAATATTTGAATTGCAAATATTAATAAGTGTTTAAATTCATTACAAACAGGTGTAATCTTGGTTTGGGAGCTTAGATTGTAATTATATCTCCACCAACTTATTCATTATTTTTAGGCATATTGGTGGTGGTATTTCAACAGTCTCGAACACAAGCACAAAGTAGATAGCGTTTTGGTTTTCTACAGAAGCTTTTGGAGAGTGTGCACAGGAATCGCATTATAATTCCTCCTCTCCTCTTCCACTATCGGACAACCTCTTCAACCTTTCGTTGTCACTTACCACGCATTCGAGCCATACTGATTGCTTCATATTTCGCATGAGTACTACATCAAAGAGAATAAGTTGCCAGCATCTGTCTTTCCATCCGATTACAATGTTGGTGTCTTCAAGTTAAGAGTGAATAGGTTTTTGTAAAGTCAGTACGCTTTACCAACTTCGGCTGCATCACCACTTACCTTCAGGTGGGATAGTAGTCAAGCACTGGCTTAGAATATTAAAAAATCTCGTTTTTTTTATTTGAAGTATCATTCATTGTTACTCTTATATTTTCAAATCTCATGTGTACAGTAAACAGAATATCATAACAATGAGTTTACTGTAGCCATCGGATTGTAAAATATTATCAAATATTTAACATATTTGAATAATATATGTATAAGGACTTCAATAATAACACATGGATATTTATCAGTTTCAACAATATCGATTTCTCTTAAATCTTGTTTTAGGAATTCAGTTAATGAAAAAGATTCTACTTTACCTTCGTAGTTATTTTGATTTAAGTGAACGTGTAAAATCGTAATCATGTGTCGGAATGAAGACCTGCCGAGATGCCGTGGGTCGTGGGACGCGTTCAGTATTGTAACTGTGCTATATGCATTTTGTATGTGTGGAAACTGATGATATAGTTTACTTATGATGAGATATTAAGAAAAGGTAAGTTACTTAATAGCTGGTGTAGCTAAATTGTATCTAAAATTAGAAACTTGTAATGGCTTCACTAAAATAAAAATATTTATAAAATAGATATAAAAGTGACTTATAATGCATTTAGTCATCATCATTCATCATCATTACAGCCCTTCACAAGTCCACTGCTGAACATAGGCCTCCCAAGGAATGCCACAAAGCACGGTCCTGAGCCACCCGCATCCATCGACTTCCTGCATATCTTACCAGGTCGTCACTCCATCTAGTGGGGGACGCCCATACATCCGCGCCGGTACGAGGCCGCCACTGAGAACCTTTTTCCCCATCGGTTGTCGGTTCTTCGAGCTATATGGCCGGCCCATTGCCACTTCAGCTTACTAATCTGTTGGGCTATGTCGGTCACTCTGGTTCTACTGCGGATATCCTCATTTCTAAGTTTATCACGCAGTGAGACTCGAGCATAGCCCTCTCCATAGCTCGCTGAGCGACCTTGACCTTCTTCATCCGGCCAGCAGTGAAGGACCACGTCTCAGTTCCGTAGGTCATCACTGGCAACACGCACTGGTTGTACAGCCTCGTTTTCAAGTTTTGAGGTATACCTGACGAGAAGATGTGCCGTAATTTCCCGACGCTAGCCGAGTTGAATCCGTCGATTGACCTCTCGGTCGAAGTTGGACTTACCTAGTCGGACTATTTGTCCCAGGTAAACATATTCGTCAACAACTTCGAGCTTAGGTGCTCAACAACTACCGGCATAGGTGTGACATGGACATTAAACATGATCTTTGTTTGTCCATGTTCATCTTAAGACCTATCCGTTGGGAGGCACTATTGAGGTCATGAGTATAGTGCGTAGGTCCTCCAGCGATTCTGCCATAAGGACTATATCATCCAAACCGAAGGTGGTGATGTACGCCATTGATGTTAATGCCGTATCCTTTCCAGTCCAGAAGCTTGAAAACGTCTTCCAATGCAGCGGTGAAAGTTTCGGGATATAACGTCACCCTGTCTTACACCTCTCTGCAGTTGGATAGGTTTCGTACTCTGGTTCTGTACTCGGATAGCCATCGTAGCCCTACTGTACAAGCACTTCAGCACTTCGATATACCGACAGTCAACTTGCACCGCTGAAGGGACTACCCGCCCAAATTTCGACGGAATCAAAGGCTTTCTCATAGTCCATACATGACGCTAGTGGATTGTACTCCCTCGGACTTCTGCAATTTGCCGAAAGTATGTGGTCTATGGTGCTAAAGCTTTTCGGAAACCGGCTTGTTCGGGGCTGGAAGTCGTCGAGTCTGCGTGCGAGACGATTCGTAATGACTCTTTAAAACAGCACGTAGACGCGGCTCAGAAGGAAATCGGTCTGTAGTTCTTCAAAGAGCGTTGTCGCCTTTCTTGAAGAACAAGACCACCGCACTTCTGCTCCACGCCTCGGTGTAGTATCACCATGTAGGACGGAATTAAAGAGCTTGAAGGACTTCAGTACCGGTTTTCCACCCGCTTTCAGACTCGCTGTAATTCCATCCTCGCCTGGGGCCTTGCCGTTTTAAGATGCTGGAGAGCCATTCTAATCTCGCTCAGACTGACGTCCGGGATATCATCGGAATAGTGTCGGATAAGACTCGCTCTTGATCGTTACTCACACACTTGCGTGTGGCTCCAACGATGATGTGTACAGCTGCCCATAGAACCTCTCAATCTCACTCAAAATCTCAGGTGTCCCGGAAACGACGCTGCCTGCCAGACTCGGTCTTCAGCTTCGACAGTTGGCTCTTTCTGGCAGACAGATCTCTGGCAAAGACTTTGGAGCCCTGGTTCCGCTCGATCGCTTCTTCAATACGAGCTGTATTGGTGCGCAAGTCCCGCCGCATGCATTTGGAGATCTGTCTGTTCAGTTGCCTGTATGCTATCAAATCTACTGAAGATTGCAGCTTCATTTCCGTCTAACAGCCATGAGATTAAGAGTGTGATCGGAGTTTTTTTGTGATCTACTGCGGCGGGTCTTGCAGAACTTAACTCCGACCGCATGGACAGTTTTCACGAGCTTGTCATTCATATCGTCCACTGCATTGCAATCTTCTAGGCACTGAAAACGGTTTTGTAACTCGAGCTGAAAGGTTTCGGGACTTTGGATTAGAGCACGAGGGACGGAGCGTTGACTTCATTAGACGACACCTCTCCAACAACGTTTAGGTTCAGTGTGCCTCTAACCATTCGGTGATCGCTGCCAGTTTTCACCCTCGCGATCACTGAGACATCACTGAACAGTTGGCGTCTAGTCGTCATAATGAAGTCAATCTCATTTTTTGTCGAACCGTCGGGGCTCGACCACGTCCACTTCCTGTGGGCCGCTTCTGGAAGAAAGAGTTCATCATAAAGAGTCCCTCTTTCTCCATGAAGTCGGCCAGCTGCTGGCTGGGTTTCCGTTGCTAATCCGATTTCCTACTTTCAGCTCACCGTTCTCTCTTGTGCCTAGCCTTGCGTTGAAGTCTCCATTAACACCGTATAGTGGGTTTTAGAGGAACATGGCTCTAGAGATATCCTCATTTGTTTCTCCACCTCCTCATGGGGTGTGCCGAAGTTGGTGCGTAAACCTGTATGACCTTCAGCGAATACCGTTTGGTGATTCTGAGTATAAGGTACAACCCTCGTCGACACACTCCCTAATTTTAACGTTGTTAACGAGAGACTTGTGGACGATAAATCCGACACCTCCTTGGGACAGATGGTCGCCCTCCCGGTGATAGAACAAGTTGCCGGATTCGAGGATTACCGTGTCCTCCCCTCTCTTCGGACCTCGGATAATCCTATAATATTCAGCGCAACTTGTCTATCTCTCTTCTTCCAGCTCCAGGATCTTCTCGTCAGTCCTCAGAGTGCGTGCGTTATAAGTTGCCAGGTCGAGTCGTCGTGGGTGGCCGAACCTCCACCGGAGATTCTGGCACCCCTGCCCGTCGTTACCATGGTCGCCACCGTAGCCAGGAATAGCGGGGCCGCCGGGACTGGGGCCGTCTCTTCGTAACTTTCTTCATTGGGATATTGCCGTAGTTGCCACGCTTGGCGAGCGGGTTGGCAACCGCAGTTTTGTGTTATTTGCTATTATCAGAAAGATGCTGCCCATCTTCTGCCTCAGTTTCCCTCTGTCGCCTCTTTGACGGGAAGATATGGGGTAGTGGGTATTCTAACCCGCCACTACACGGGATTAGAAGTTAGATTAGGCATTTAGTCATTTATATATTAATACAATTAACAAGTAATTGCTGTAAATTTTTTGAATAAAATAAAATAAAAATTAATACATGGCGTCACGCCTGCAATTCCCGAGGGGGTAGGTAGAGTTTACACAGCAGTGAGCAGTGACACAAACCATTAGTCACCTTTTACGACATGCCAGGCAAGTGAAACAGTTGGCTCATTCTTTTTTGTAAAGTAAAATACTACATCGTTATGCGTATTTATGCGTAACCTATGTCTCGGGTGTCTATCCACTCCTTGTAATTTCTGTATTTAGCCTTGGCCTGGAGGCGACAAAATCAACATCGGGGCCCAAACAGTATGTCACTTTATCTACAAGTTCATCGAATATTCTCCTATCTCCTCTGTTTCGAGAGCGCTGTGCATATGACAAATATCAGCTTTATTTATAAACGTGAACGTGACTTTATGTCGGCCATTACAATTTTATCGTCCGTGTTAAATAATGTCGCGCACATATTGCCTCTTACCTTTTACTTTATGAATGTCTGTGGGACTCGTGACAAGCGAGTACGTAACCTACTACCTGATGGTAAGTAGATGTATATACACCTACATCTATCCTCGATAAGTCTGGACTATGAGAGTGAGGGAACAGAGAGTGCACCTGTGCACACACTCGTGCAACATAATCGTGACTTGCCCAGATGGCTCGGCTCCTTTAAGACTGGCCGCCGTGTGCAAAATTTGTTCTATGGGACATTCTGCTAAAGTAAAAATAGCCGTCCTTAGATTGTGAGTATCTTTAAAGTTGGTAAAGTTTGGAAACTAAAACTAGGAAATCGTTACATAAATATTATGTGCTACATAAAATTCGCTATAATAGTAGTGATTACATTCTCTTTTTTTAATAAAACTGAAGTGACAAACGAACTTACAGTCCACCTGATGGTAGGTGGCTACTACAATCCATGGACACCTGCCAGCCAACTACAAACAAAGAAGGCCACAGATGCGTTGTCACCTGTGAAGAATAAGATGAAGCACCGAACAGCCCGTAATTGTATTGTCTCTCGTTATTTTTCAGACCAGAAAATAGCAGTGCAAGCACTGCTATTGGCGGTAGAAACAGGTAAAAAAGTGACACCTACACAGAACTTTTAGGTAGAAATGGAGTCCTATCTATCCTTGACTAAAATAAAAAAAAATATGTATCAGAAACACAGAAAATTAAAAGTTAAATGATGTATTTGTTGCAATAGTAATAAGTATTTTTGCAAAATTGTACGTTTAGACTTTAGATTTCAATGGGCCCTTTCATACTCGATTTTCCTGATATCGTATTACGTTCATATTCCATTAACTTTAGTGGATTGTAAATTGTATGACATCATTCTTCAGTAAAAGCAAATAATTCATTTTTGATGTAGGCAGGTATTTTCTTCAAAAGTGAGTAATAATATAAGAGTTTAAAAAACTTAAACAACACGCATTGATCATGAGCTGATGATCCTGATAATTATTTTATTTTATCCTGGTGATCCTGATTAGGATACTAGGATAAAGTTATTAAGTTTTTGTATTGTCATCGGTCCTTGATACGATTGCAAACTTTGAAGTCAATCGGCTATATACTCGTATAATTTGATCGAGATCACATTTAAAACATTACATTACGTACATATGTAGATATATACACGCGAAGCTAATAAAAGCGTGTTGTAAACAAATTAAGTTTCATGAAAAATGACATTCAGTTTCATACAAAATGTTATTGATTGTGACCTTGTCAACAAGATTCATGATTAAAATAAATTCTAATCAACTATTAAAATGATTACATGCTTATTCAAGATTCTATAGGAACGGTTTTATAATGTATCCAAACGCCACATGTGTTGACTTGCAAAATCTATTTGATTCTAGTTATCCTGTCTTATATCTATGGTGAAATTATTAAATCAAAACGCATTAACAATTGTCAGAAACAACTACTACATTATTGGAACACACTTGCCGTTAACTTTAGCATAACCTGAGACACAGCTGCTGCCACCAAACCCAGCTCGATCCTCGAGGCGTTCTTTATCATTATAACGAGTATTATTGGCATTTGTTGTCGTGTTTTCTTTTGTAATGACTGTCACACTCGCTTCTGTTTGAATATTTCTTTCTTCAGTAGCGTCGTCTGGGAAAGTGGCAGAATTATTGCTTGGAATTCGTACGGTAGATACCCTTGATGGTGTATCACCGCTTACCGTGACTTGTGAAGTGACAAGCCCAATAACCAAAAGATATAGAAGCGCAATAATAAATCCAGTCATGATTGTGCGTTTTCCTTAATATTTCCAAAAACAATCTGGACAAAGAAAATGAACTAGAATAGTTTTCTGTAGTGTAATTAACAAATAAGAAAAACAAAACAGAGTGTTATTCAGCAAACGTCTCGGCGCGTTAAAAAGGATTACTACACTTGACCGTGAAATTACGATTTTTGCACTTAAGGCCAAGATGAAAACAATACTGTCGTAAATAGCGGTATTGCTACTACATATACAATACATATTATAGCCATTTAAATATCATGACATAAGATATCTGTTTAGACTTTAAAATTTAATTCTTCAATACAACAGTAGTTTTGTGCTTGTCTAAGCACGGAACTTCAGAAGCTATGAAAACTATTTCATTCTTTTAGTTGTTTGAAGCCAGTTTTACTACTTTTTTGACACTTTTGTGAGGATTAAGAAATATCTATATCCATAAATAAGTAAGCCTCTAGGTAACAACCAGTAACTATGTAGTCGAAATTCGTCAAACATTTTATGTACAAGTTTCATTCCCTATTTTTCAACCTTAAGAGGTGCAATTTTTTCTCTTGGTTTTTAGGTACACTTTTTCTTCTTCTCATTTATAAAGTTAATTAATAAAAAAATCGGTTTACAATTAACGAATACATCGCGTAGGTAGCACTATATACAAAAACATGCTGTCGAATTGGAAGCCTCCTCCTGTTTTCAAGTCAGTTAAAATGGAAATAGGAGTATTTTATTATTAATTACATAACTACGTTATTTGGTGTAGATTATCACCTGGTAAATGATTAATTATTACGAGTATGTTTACCTGGGACAAATAGTCCGACTAAGTGAGTCCAACTTCGACCGAGAGGTCAATGAGAGGTTTCAACTCGGCTGAGCATCTTCTCGTCAGGTATACCTCAAAACTTGAAAACGACATTGTACAACCAGTGCGCCAGTGATGATTTATGGATCTGACACGTGAACCTTCACTGCTGGCCGTATGATATAGCTCAAGGTTGCTCAGCGAGCTATGGAGAGGGCTATGCTCGGGGTTTCTGTGCGTGATAAACTTAGAAATGAGGATATCTGCAGAAGAACCAGAGTAACCGACATGGCCCAACGGATTAGTTAGATGAAGTGGTAATGAGTCAGCCATATAGCTCGGAGAACCGACAACCGGTTGGAAAAATGTTGTCGAGTGGTAGCCTCGTACCGGTAGGTGAAGTGTAGGGTGACCCCCACTAGATGGAGTGGTGACGTGGAAAACCATGCAGGAAGTCGATGGATGCAGGTGGCTCAGTTCCGTGCTTTGTGGCATTCCTTGGGGGAGACCTATGTTCAACAGTGGACTTGTGAAGGGTTGAAATGATAATGACAAAATATTTGTTACTAAATACAAAATGATGCATACTTTCCCTTTATTACATAAAGCGGGATTTATAGTTTGTAATTAGTATCATAAAATTAGTTTTATGACATTTATCAACAATCTCATGCGTATATCTCTAATTTCATAATGCTTTTATTAATTATGTGAAAGAAAAATACATTCTTAATAAGTGCAATAAGTGCAGAGCAGGCATTATTTAAAATTTCGCGTAGCGCGTATGTATTATGATTTGCGAATAACGCGCTAGATCGTGGCACAAAAACACCCTTTTAATTATTAAAATTCGCACAATGGCTTGAACTTTCTGCACAGGGAGGACTACTCACTGGCCCACGCCGCAAAGAAAGCCAACCTTTTAGGCTCCCTTTTTGCGTCCAACTCGACTCTTGATGACGGGGAACACACCGCCGACCATCCCGCGGTGTGAGTGCTCCATGCCGGATGTGCGGTTTCACAGCGCTCGGTTCGCAAAACACTCTCTCCTGGACATCCACAAGTCGAGTGGGCCTGACGGAATCCCCAATGTGCTGAGGACGTGCCCGGAGTTGGCACCAGTTCTAACGCGTCTTTTCCGGTACTCCTACTCCCTAGGCGTAGTCCCGAAATCATGGAAGACAGCTTTTGTCAACCGATCCGAAAAAAGGCGACCGCTCTGACCGTCCAACTACAGGCCTATCGCCATCACCCCTTGTTCTCCAAAATAATGGAGTCCGTTATAAACTGCCAGCTCATGCGGTACCTTCAGGATCACCAGCTGATTAGTGACCGCCAATACGGTTTTCGTCGGGGTCGATCAGCTGGTGATCTTCTGGTCTACCTGACTCATAGATGGGCGGAGGCAATAGAGTCCAAGGAGGCATTGGCCGTTAGTTTGACATTGCGAAACTTTCAATCGGGTTTGGCACAAAGAGCTTCTTTCGAAGCTCTCTTCCTATGGACTTCCCGAGAAATTGTGCAATTGGACGATTGAGCTTTCTTGTAGATCGGAGCATCAAGGTCATTGTAGACGGTGCATGCGTTAATAGGTTTGTAGTCGGATACAAGTCTATTAACGCTGGTGTTCCACAAGGCTGCGTGCTACCACCAACGCTGTTTCTTCTGCATATCAATGATATGTTGCATCGGTAGCATTCATTGCTATGCGGATGACAGCACTGGTGATGCTCTATACACCGGCCGTGCCGTATTCTCGGGTACAAACGTCGCCAGTACCGGAACAAACTTGTGTCTGAATTGAGTCTTTGCTGAACAAAGTCTCGGATTTGGGGCGACTAAATCTAGTCAGTTTAATCCTCAGAAGACACAAGTTTGCGCGTTTACCGCTAAAAGAACCCTTTGTCGTATCTCCTCAGTTTCAAGGCACTCCTTGTTGCCTCAGCCAGTATCGGAATCCTCGGCGTCGACATATCGAGTGACGTGGAGTTTCGTGGTCACTTGGAAGAGAAGGCCAAATTGGTCTCTAAAAGCTTGGTGCTCAGCAGAGCAGGACAGTATTTCATGCCGGCACAACGCCTGCAACTTTACAAGGCGCAGGTTCGGCCTCACATGGAATACTGTTCCCATCTCTGGGCTGGGGCTCCCAGTACCAGCTCCTTCCACTGACCGTACCCAGCGCAGAGCGGCTCGAATCGTCGACGACCGAGTCCTTTCGATCGGCTCGATTCATTGGCGCTGCGAAGAGATGTTGCATCTCTTGCATTTTCTTTCGCATTACCACGGGGAGTGCTCTGAGGAATTGTTCGGATTAATCCCAGCCGCCACATTTCACGATCGCACATCGCGGCAGAACTCCCGATACCATCCACACCATCTGGATGATTGGCGGTCCACCACTGTGCGATTTAGAAGATGTTTTCTTCCTTGCACAACTTCCTTGTGGAATAGTTTACCACCAGCGATTTTCCGGACCGATACGACTTAGGGACCTTCAAGAAAGAGCCTACTCCTTTTAAAAGGCCGGCAACGCATCTGCAATTCCTCTGGTTCCCTGGTGTTGTAGTTGTTCATGGGCGGCGGTAGTCACTTACAATCAGGTGAGCCGCATGCCCAGTTGCCCCCTCTCCTATAAAAAAAAATGTATATTGTTACGAGCTTGGGGTTCGAGACAATTAAAAACTGCCGAGTGAATTACCAAAATTGACACTTTATTTACAGAACACTAATTACAACTTAAAACCACACTGATAATAAAACACAATTGTACTACTGATCACTTTAGTTCGCAGTTGTATCGCTTCGAAGTATTCGCTTGTATCGCCAATTCAATACTGACTCCAGTCGCGGTCTATACCGGCCTTATATAGGGCCTCAGATAGTTTCCAGAACCTTCTACTGTAGAAACATCTAGAATGTTCGAGTAGATATCGGTCCCGATTGACTAGATGTCGATAGTTCTAGAAAGTTCTTCTTTGGAAATTTCTAGAAGGTTCTTGACTCTCCTATTTCTGCTATTCGATACTAGAGGGCGCTAGTGGTAACTAATGTCGCCATGTACCATGTATTAATTGTGTTGCAATTCGATAATAATGACAAATTTCATTTAATTGACATAAATAATGTAATTAAGAAGTTTTGTACAAAAGAAAGGTATTACCTATCCAAATATAATTTAAGACTTGTAGCAAATGTGCTATCTTATTATTTACATTGACTGCTTCTATTGAGCAGTGTAAACATTTGACATTTAATTTGAAATCAGTTCCAACTAATTTAAATTAGTGAATCCGACAATAGAAGCAATCTCTAGCAATAATAAGAGTTTGATTAATTTAGAACGCAGCCCATAAATAAGTAATAAGAATTGTTTACACCTGGTGCAACAAAATTTACAAGGCACGATGGGCAAACAATTAGAAGTTGAACTGTTTTTAAATAGTAACAACATACATATCCTTTGTATTACTGAACATTGGCAGAAAGATTATAATTTCATGTTTAATTTCAGAAATCACCAGGTGGTCAGTTCCTTCAATAGAGAAAAAAGTTTACATGTGGATATTGTGAGCCTCTCTGTTGAGCGAACTGTAGAAATGGCTTGTGTCGAGCTGGAGCACCTCATTGTTGTACGTGTTTACAGACCCCCATGTGCTACTTATGACTATTTTGAAAGGATTGTGGAAGAACTTTTGCTCAAACTTAGTAAACAGAACAAATCTGTTGTAACATGTGGAGACTTTAACATCAATTTCCTTGAAACTTCTTCCATTAGTATTAAGTTTAGCTCATTATTTAAATCGTATAATCTTGTTAATTTATTCTTAGAACCGGCACGTATTGTTAGGCCTACTGCGACCTGTATAGATAACATTTTTACAGATGTTAAGCCCTTGCATAAATCAATCATTCAAAATTTAAGTTTAGATCACAGCGGGCAGTTGGTCTCATTGTCTTACATACACAAAAACAAAAATGAGAAAGTTGTGTTTGTCCCAATAAATGAACATTGTTTGGAGAGGTTTAGAAGTAACATAGTAAAAGGATTTCCATCACTTTCATTTAAAAATTGTGTTGATTATTTGTAAGGTGCATTATTTAAAATTATAACTTGTGAATTTAATAGAATATTTACTACTAAAATTTTCTATATAGACAATCGCAAATCATTTAATGAATGGGCGAAAGTAGGAATTTATAAAAGTAGATGAAAGTTATATGAGCTATATAATGAAAGATCATATAATCATAGTGTAATATTTAGAGAGTATGATACAACACATATTCTATAATTTTTAAAAAGTATGCTCCACAGCTAAGACTTTACATTTAAGCAAAAAAATTAAAACTGCATCCGATAAAATTAAAATGACATGGAGTATAATTAAAAGTGAAACGGGCATGGTCAAACTACGGAAGTCGGACTTTCAATCGAATATTAACAATAATTTAACTCAATCTGATCAAGAAGTTGCTATGGCTTTTGAGAAAAATTTTACTGTTGTTTCTTTTTTGACAACAATATCATTAAATTCTTCTCCTACTGTCGCCGAATCGTTAAATATTTTAAAACTATTGATGTTTAGAAAACGGCAGACTTATGGGGGATTTCGTTAAAGTTATTGCATCTATGATAGATACTATAGCACCTTATATAGCCACAATTTTTAATACACGTGTTGAATCATGTGTGTTTCCTGATCTAATGAAACATAGTAAAGTCATACCTTTACTTAAATCTGGTAGTATATTAGACCCCGCCAATTTTACACCAATTAACATTAAGTGAAATTTTTGAAAAAATATTTTAGATCATATGTTAAGTTTTTGTAATATAAATAAATTGCTTCATAAAAATCAATTTGGTTTTACAAGGGGTCGCTCGACTACGGATTCGAACTTATAAAACATATTTTTGTGCATGGGAGAATTCAGTGGATGCTTTGAGTGTGTTTTGTCACCATTCCAAGGCCTTCGACTGTATTCACCATGAGATATTAATCAGGAAGCTACAGTACTATGATGTCAAGAACACAGCGCTTAAACTTATTATTTCATATTTAAGTAATAGAACGCAGAAAGTTATTATCAATGGCAAAAGTTCTTCCGGGTCGTCCGTAAAGATGGGTGTGCCCCGGGGATCGATTCTTGGCCCCTTCCTATTTTTAGTGTATATTAATGACTTACCTTCCCTTGTAGGGGATAATCATGATATAGTATTATTTGCTGATGATACTTCCTTGATTTTTAAACTAAAACGTCTATCATTTAAATGTGACGAAGTGAATAGTGCTATATCAAAATTAGTGCATTGGTTTAACGTTAATAGTCTGCATTTAAACGGCACTAAAACTAAATGTATTAAATTTACAACAACGAATGATAAAAATCTGAATACCAATGTGTTTTAAATGGGAAGAACTGCCCTTTGAATCCTCTGTTTTTCTTGGCATCACTCTCGACGCAAAGCTTTACTTGGGCCCCCATATATCCAAACTAGCAAGCAGATTAAGCTCTGCAGCTTATGCTGTAAAAAAGATTAGAGATCTCACTAGTGTCGAGACAGCTAGATTCGTTTATTTTAATTCTTATGGGATTTTGCTATGGGAAATGCGGCTGATTTAGAAACTATTTTGTTTTGCAGGAGAGGGTCATAATAGCTATTTTCAATCTTAAACCGAGAGAGTCTCTTAGAGAAAAATTTAAAGAAACAAATATATTAACTTTGGCCTCTCAGTATATTCACGAAAATAATATACATTAAATGTATGTTCATTAAAACAAAGATAGTTTTAGTAAAAAAAGTGATATACTCTCTGTAAACACTAGGAACAAACAAAAGCTAGTGATACCAGTCTCTCGACTCCACAGAGTCAGTAATTTATTCTTGGGGCAATGTATACGCTATTACAACAAAGTCCCAGAAAATACACAGGGTATCTCTATTATCAAGTTTAAACATTTAATTAAATAAAAACTATACATATAAAAAGGGTAATAATAAATATAAATGAATACATGGTTGATAATAACCCCTGGGAATGAGGTGGTCGCTTCCAAGCTGTTTCTAAAATAAAATTTGTAAATAGTTTGTAATCATTTATATTGTAAAATTTAAAAAAAAAGTCCCACTGGGTTTCTAGCTGGTTCTTCCCAGAACAGAGCATTTTTTTCGAACCAGTGGTAAAGTAAAAAAAAGACTTTCAATAAGAATTACTTGTAATCAATATTGAACAAAATTATTCAATTCTTTTATCAATTTTATTAAAGAATAGTCTTTCTATGAATATCAACACTATTAGTTCGAGAGTTTAACTCCGTCACGTCCACTAACAGTTAGTTACGTTTCAGATTAATGTTTGAATATGTGCACTGAAACTCGTTCAGTTTAGTTATGTATGTCAACTATTTGAGCTTTGTATAGCGGGTATGTTTGTTTGTATTTAAACTAGATATAATTCTGCATTATTAAAGATACTGGCGTATATATGGCGAATACATACATTCAACGCATTTCGTGTATTTAACAAATCCTATCATGATAACATGTCAGGCAAATTTGACTGTTGTTATCTATATTAGATGACAGTAAGCAATAAGCAATAAATTTATGATTAAAGCTTAAAACATTGTTTTGTTTACTTAGTTGATTTATACTTCTATATGAAAATAGAAACGGAAATGGAAATCTTTTTATTTTGTACGCATACATGAAACATAAAGCAAGAAGAAGAATAAACGAAAGTACGAGGTACTTGACGTAATATTTCATATTTCGTCTACCGAATTAAAGCTAGGCATAAAGCAAAAAAAATGAAAGTGGTTTTATATAGAGCATTGAAAGTAGTATATAGTCCACGTTTGGTCTAATTTACATTGTGTTATTTTCATACCATGTTAATATGAAGTCATAGTATTGTCACAGTTTAAAGATAAACTGTGGTATTATAAATAGAATATGCATTACAAAGCTATAACTTTAATAAATTCAAAGTGAATTCGTAAATACGTTTAAAGTTGTTCGCCTGATGGTTTTGACCTCACTCTGTTTACATAATTGCACTGAATAACTTTTTATATAGGATAAGGGTGACAAGCGAGACTATGTAGTCCACGTGATGGTAAGTGGTTGCTGTGGTCCATAGACTTCTACATCTATCCTCGTTTGCAAATCAAAATGCAGATGCGTTGTCAGCCGTGAGTACTAAATGGAATGCCTCTTTTCCAGTAAAAAGGTTTTTGATTATTACTGCTCGTACTCCTTTTTGTGTTCAAACGTTTTATTTCTCAAATGTCCCTTGTACTAATTTTAAATGGATCGCTATACAAAATAAAACAGTCAAATATACGTTTTGTTTAAGTTGTAAGGTAGTTGATAACTAGACCGAGGCCCAGTGGTTAGTGCACGTAGCACGTAGTTTATACGGGTCCTTATTTCAAAACTCAGCTGGAGTACACTTTGAAAAAAACCACAAATTGTTGATTTTGGTTTCTTGTGGTAGTTAATATGTTTAACAATGCATTCTAACTTAGCTCAATCATACTATATCTTCTAATTAATGTTATCAAAAATGGTCTAAGTCCAAAAGAGTTTAGTAAAGTTGTGATACTTAATGTAAAATATCCAGACAAATGACAGTAATCCGAATGCACAAGATCCATTGCCTCATTTTATACCAGACGTAAAGGAGAAATAAATAAAACAAAACAATTAACATGTGATTAGTTCCCATTCCCCTAATGTACACCGTATTACAGCACAGCGACAACGAGTTGTCTGCTAACAAACGAGGCAGCTGCTTTTAATGACTTCGCTGCTGAGTGTTGTCGCATCGCTCAATGTCGGTGCCCACTCACTCTTTATTGCACGGAGACATTGGCTCGCATTCCGACATAAACAGTCAACTAGCTTTTCCCCTATTTCTTTTCTATATATTCTTGTTACATTAATCAACTTCTGTATACTTACTTGGAATACAAATCGGAGTGCAGCTGTGTCGCGAATTCGACCGTGTGTTCTACGTGAATACGTGTACGTAACGAAATGTCACGCTTAGCAGGTAGATTGACAATCGCAGTACAGAGCATATCGCAGACCAGACGCCTCACAGCTTTGATGCTACTGCATTCCGTCAATAAAAGCGACAGAGAATTTTAATAAAAGCTCTCTCGGAGGATGAGTAGTTCTCGCTCCCTTGACACTGCTCCCTGTTGCCTGTCTGGATATTTTACTCTATCTACTCACTTAAGATAATTTATATTTCATTGTATTCATATTAATATCGAAGACACGAAAGGTAGTGCATAAATAGGTTTGACTTGCCAACACACACGAACTATGCACACAAATTATGTGGAGCTAACTAATTTCCGGCACGTTAGCGAAAGTAAATATATGTTCTGAGTTATCCTGAAGAATCCGATAGTTGAATTGTCTGTCTGTTATATCGGAATATCTGCCTTCTATTAAGCTCAAGGGGTTATTTGCATGCTATTTAGACACGTGCATACTCAGTTTTAAAATGCTTGTCTATCTGTCTGTCTGACCGGGCAAATCTTCGAAATGGCTGAACCAATTTTGATGAATCTTCACGAACAAATAGAGAGTAATGTGACAGATCACAGGTGACAGATAACCATGCTCCACCACTACAAGTTGTTCAATTCACCATTCATAACCTTCCATATAGAATTAAATTTGACGAAATTTAAAAAAATAAAAATCCCCTAACTTTCGTATTTTATTTAGATTATGCTTTTAAGCATTTGTGTTTAGATCAACAGTTTTTGTTGCATATAGCTTACCAGTAGTTTGTTTCTAATATTAAAAGAGACGCTTCAGCGAAAGCTTTGTGATCCATCTAAATGGCCTGAAGCAGCGCCAGCCGCATCAACATTGCTATGATTGGCTTGTTTTGTACAATAACTTTCATTAAGTAACTTCCTTAAAGTTCGTCCACAAGTGTTGGCTACAACGTTTACGTTTTCTTTCGTCGATATACTATTAAACTTAAATGTGTATAATGAATAAACATTGGCCTCGGCAAACCTAAATATACTACTAAATATACTAACTAAATATACGAAACATCGAGATACCGTTCTTGTGGTAGGTACACAGTTTATCGATAAAAATTTATGGCACCTGGACTACTGAGCTTTATATTCTTTATTAGGTTCCTCAATAAATATTAACACTGATACATACACAATTAATTGACTGTTTACTGGCGGTGTAAGGATATCCACTACCTTATATCGTTCCGTGGGTGTCTTAAGAGGCGACAGACGGAAAGAAACCAGGAAATGGGCAGCAGCGTCTTCTTAATGGCAACTAAGGCAAATATCGCGCCTATGAGGCAATCTACGGGGAGGCCTATGTTTAGCAGTAGACTTTTGATGAGCTGAAATGGGATATAATTACTTATAATAATTACAAAATAGTAATAAAAAAGCTCTGTTCGGCGTTAGAAAATAAATCCTCAGAGATGACGCATAATATTTATACAAACACAATGTTTTATCCAAATCGTAAGAGATTACTTCTCTTTATTAATACCATAGTTATTTTACTCTGTGTTCTGAACGCTCCACTAAATACCTGGGAAGAGCTCGTCTCTATTAGATAAAGAACAGATAACAAACGAGGGTGTGCAGCACGGAGCCGTGTCTCTAATACTAATAGTTTACTTACAAGCATGCCGGGCTGGTTTTAATTATAACCAAGTTAATTATTGGGAATATTTTTCTTACGTACGTAAATAACATAAGACAAAAATGTTTGAACTACATATCACTACACCAAATCATTAAAAATGTTTTAAAAACAAAACATTATAGAAAAATAATTAAAACCATTACTTACACGAGAAGTTGAACCTATACTCGCGTCGTTCCCACAGACTAATTATGATACGAAATTGTGCGAAGGGATTTTCCACGTAAAAATGAAATTGACAACGAATCATGCAGCTAACAGAAAGTACAAACTGCCAGCATAACGATATACCGATATACGAAAAAAAAAACATAAAATAATCCTTTGACGGGCAAATAAAGGATAATATGTGTTTATTTTTAAGCTTTCCATTTATAAGTTATTATAATGGATGTGGTTCCATATCATCATATGCCAACCCGTCTGTCAAGCGTGGCAAGCATCGCGCGTGTCCTTCTTATTAGGCAATCTACGGGGGAGACCTATGGTCAGCAGTAGATACGCCGTAATGAATGGATGAATGAATGAAATTGTATGCTAAAGGAACTAAAATTTAAAAGCTCTGGCTCGATTAGAGGCAATTTAATTATTCCTGGTATCTTGGCAACTTGAGTTCAATTAATAAAAATAGCTGTCTGGAGAATATATTTCGAGTAAAAAGGGTCTCCGGCTCTCTGCACTTACCATACGAAACACAACAGCTGTTTATTCTTCGCTGGTATTTTGTGAGAACATGGTCCTTCCCCGGTCGAGCTGATCCATTGTTACTTCTTAAGCTGAAACGTGGTTCTACTGCGACTTAAAAACGATTTTAAACATTGCATACAACAAAAACTAATCGTTAATTCGCTGGATGAGAACAAAGCAAGGAACGTACCAATAGAAATTACTTTGTAAACTACCCAAACCCAAGTGGTCACATTGATGGATAATTAAATAGATAAGTAAATAAACACTCATATGTTCCTAGCTGAAGTTAGTAGTTTTACTATTTTCTTCCCTTTCTTGAGAAACGAACTTAATATGCATGAATTTTAATGGACGCCGGGTTCAAATCCGAGAACAACGGCTGTAATTCATTTCCGTTTCCTTGCGACGCATAAACTGTATCGCAAAGAAATTCATGAATTTTCTTTGTTCTTAACTTGAAATGACTCCAAGAAATTTTCGTGAGGAAATTATTTTGTGTTTGTAATTTTCACTAAGTACAAATATAATAATGAAAAAGGTTAAGTTATTAATCATAAATTTTACAATATGTATATTTCTTCGACGAGTTTTATTTGTTACTAGAAAGATTTAATTTTACATATAAGTGTATTTACGTATAAATGTATTTACGTATGTCTTTGTATTATTCCATTCGGCAAGTTTCGTCTTCGACATGAAATCAGAAATCTTTTCAGTTATTTAATTATTTTGTTAATTTATGATTGTTGGCCATATAATTTGATTATATTATAAGTATGTCTAGTTATTATATAATTATTATCTACAAGTTAAAAAAAAACGACGTATGGTGTTCTAAGTGATACAGACGTCTACTATATAGAGCTTCTGCCGTCGTTGCAACGATTTGCTATTATCACTTCTTTTGCCAGACAGGTTTGCGTCCGCAGCACCAGACAACGCGCCCTTTTCACGCTGCTCATTCAGGAATCAGTGTGTTCTACTTGTGGAGTCGACTACTACTTGTTTGAAGTTGGCTGTAGGGGTCCATAGACTACAGTAGTCATTTACCATCTGGTTAACTATAAGTACATTTGTTAATTCAGATTTATAAAAGAAAAACAGGATGTTAATTTTAAATAATTTTAGTAAGTGAACTTGACTCATTTAAATTCCTTTTTATATTTTAATAGGATTAACGAAGAAATTCTATAATATAAATTTAAAATCACTCATTTAATAAATCCAGATCGTGATAGAGTTAGAATAAAATTACATTCTTATTAACTTATAATTGAAACTGGGGATTACGACATCCTTTTTAATATAAACAAAAGCAAACATGCGCGATGAATAAAGAAACTCTTTTTTTTTTGAGTAGCTTAAAATATGATTGTACTTTGTAAAACAAACCTAGATAGCGCAAAGTTCAGACATAATGCAAGTTAATTTGTTTAACTAGTGCTCGCATCTACAGCGCTATGTAAGTGGTTTTGTTAAATTGAACTTATTACTGCACTGTGCACAACTACTAACGCCACACGAACAAAGAAAAAGACGGAGCATTGGGTATATTATTTCATAATGCAAAACCATGCCAAAAGCATGCTTAACTTATTTTACGTACAATATACATCTAACAAAAATATGGTTAGGTGCATTTGTGTGCGTCCAGGAATAATTTATACGAGAAGTTGAGCATGATTTTGGCATCACCAATGTACGCAGCGCAGCTCTATCCCTTTGTTAGTCTCAGGTCCCAACAGTTGATATTCACTTCCAATTAAAAGTAAATTAAGTTGCCAAAGATGAAGTGCTTTGAAAATGCTTATATACATAGATTAAACATTTTTATGCATAGGTTTTTGTTATTAGAGGTTAAAGTATTCTAACAATATGATACGATTTCTTTCATATTTTTTAGGAATTATGTTAACGGAAAAGAAAGGAAAAGGCTTCATGCCTTCGTCTGTTTTAATTAAATTTTTGGAGTTTTAATTTCGTGACGTAATTAAGAACTGTTGGGATGCGGAACGTGGCATACGTTCAGAAATGTAATTGTGTTTACGAATTTTGCATATTATGTATGATATTGGTACCAGATATTATAGCAAAAATATATAGTTTAGTGGTCCTTTTCATAAATTATTCAGATATACATTGTTAATATATATTTAGATAAAGACAAGGCCATCGCATTAATGTACTGGATGGGTTTACCTTAAATCCACTAAACCTTAGTAACACTACGTGTTTACTTAGAACAAGTGGCATGGGAAGTAAAGACTGTGACCCCATGACATCCTCACATGATAGGCTATACAAACTGACTATGCCAAAGTTCGAGCCACCCCAATTTTTGCTCCACGCCTCCGGAGTAGTCCCACCATGGGGACGGAATTAAAGACTTTTGGACTTCAAGTACTGGTTTTCCACCCGCTTTCAAAAGCTCCGCTGTAATTCCATCCTCACCTGGGGCCTTGCCGTTTTAAGGTGCCAGAATCACTCTAATCTCGCTCAAACTGACGTCCGATATCATCGGAATAGTGTCGGATAAGAATCGCTTTGGATCGTTACTCACACTTGCGTGTGGCTCCAACGATGACGTATAGCTGCTCATAGAACCTCTCAATCTCACTCAAAACCTCAGGTGTCCCAGAAATGATGCTGCCACACTCGGTCTTCAGCTTTAACAGTTGGTTTTTTCTGGCAGATCTCTGGCAAAGGCTTTGGAGCCTTGGTTCCGCTCGATCGCTTTAAAATACAAGCTGTATTGAAGTTGCGTGCCCCGCCGCATGCATTTGGAGATCTTTCTGTTCAGTTGCCTTATGCTGTCAAATCTGTTGAAGACTGCAGCTTCATTTCCATCTAACAGCCATGAAATTGCCATTAAGAGTGTAATCAGAGTTTTTTGTGTTCTTCGGCGGGTCTTGCAAACTTAGCTTCAATCGCATGGACAGTTTCCACCAGTTTGTCTTTCATATGGCACACTGCATTGCAATCTTCTAGGCACTGAAAACGGTTTTGTAACTCGAGTTGAAAGGTTACTGTACTCTGGATTAGGAGCACGAGGGACGGAGCGTTGACTTCATTAGACGATACCTCTCCAACTTAACGTTTAGGTTCAGTGTGCCCCTAACCGTTCGGTGATCGCTACCAGTTTTCACACTCGCGATCACTGAGACATCACTGAATAGTATCTCTTAGAAATGTTATATTATAAGTGATAAGTTCAGCTTTACAAAACACTATTCATTTTAGCCAGAAGACACCTATTACATTGTATTGTGCCATATAATATATTTTTTCTTATTCCATTATATATTAAGTAATTCCTCATGATAACGCGGAAATTATATTTACTCGTTAACGCCCGGGAAATCAGTCGTACTTACCTAATTTGTATTCATTTTTTATAGGAGAAAGGTAACAAACGAGCACACAGTCCACCTGATGGTAGGTGGTTGCTGCGGCCCATAGACATCTACATCTATCCTCGATTACAAATCAAAATGCAGATGCGTTGTCAGCCGTGAGGACTAAGATGGAATGCCTCATTTCCAATAAAAAAGGGTCTCCGGTTCTCTACACTCACCATACGAAACACAGCAGCGTTAAGCTGCTATTTTACGCTGGTATTCTGTGAGAGTGTGGTCCTTCCCCGGTCGAGCCGACCCATTCGTGCTACAACTATACTACTAATATAGCTGCAGCATGACTCTACCACGTAAAAACATGTTCGTTTGTATTGGAAAGGCAATTCAATGTATGCCCTATTCAGTGAGATCTCTTCATAATTATATTTAGTTGCTTTAATAAAATATTTAATCTTCTTGGTCTTTCGTATCTTCTTGTTTCTTATGGGTTTATTTTATCTGTAATAAGTAAATAGCGTAAAATAGCAGACCTAGACATCGTCAGAGAGAGTACCTAATGCACTGCGATTGCCCATCCACCTGACAATCAAGGTGATGAAGATTTATATTTACCACGATGTGAGGGCTCTGCTCAGCAGTGGACTGCCTATTTTCAGTAATGGACTGATCGATTGAAGAAGCTGATTACTTTAAACGGAATAAAAAATAAAAACATTTAAAAAACAATATTACGTGATATCCTCTTAAAATCTGAAAAAAAAACACACCAAGTATGCGACGTGTTTTGTATCACTTTTCACTAATTTTATGATTTTTTGGGACTAATTTTTTTTAATTGGTTCGATTCGAGCTTTATTCAGTTTTATTTTACAATCACCCATCACCGTGGAGCACTTTTTAAATTCTCTCCTGCTTTTATTGACGGTAATGGTTCCGCTATAAAAAGAATCCCCACAAAAAGAATCTCATGAGTTCCACTTATGTTTATATTACTCTAAGTTCTGACACTAATTTAACCCTAGATAGTAAACAAAACAAATGTCCGTGTGCATTCCTCGTCGTCAGTGTGGCTGCTTTAAATCGGCATATTAATTATATTTATGTGTTGATCTATATCCGTTGACTCTTACGGGAACAGATGGGGCGGGTCCGCCGACACATGCCGTGTTAATAAACAAGCAATTAGTAATGTTAATGTACTTGCTACTAAATAACTTAACATCTGTTAGATATTTCCATTCGAAAAATCCATAAATTTATTCCTAGCTAGAGTTAGCGCAGCTGTGAGAGATAATGGATATATAATTATCCTCTAATATTTGCCACACTACGTCGCGGAAGCTCGTTATTTCTTAAAAAAAAAACAAACAAGCATTTAGTTATAATGTGTATAAATAACAGAAAAAATAAGGCAGGTTGAAGAAAAGGAAGAAGAAAATTTATGAATGTAGATATAATGGCAAATAAAAACAATTATATTTTGTTATTCATTAATTTGTAGACGGTGAATTATCTTTGTTTTACAACTTGTCTGGAGTAGTGTGACGCTCGCGAAATTTCTCACATCCGGAGCAATTTAAGTTTGACCCTGCAGTAGGACGTTTGTTTACATTCTATTCATCATTTCCATCAATGACCCTTTTAATATTGTAGTGTAGCCCCCACGACAATATATAATAGTGTTAAGGTAGAATAAACAGCAGTATAATTAAAGATCTAGTACCAACAACACGTGTCCTTTTCATTCAACACCTTCCGACATTACATGGCGACCCTGCCAGGCGGTGCGCTGCAACAATGCAAGCGCACCGCCGCGGCCTGTAAAATGATTAAAATTACAATATAATTTAATTATTGTAATTTACTTAAATTGAGACAATTATATACTGGATATGACGAAATGGAAAATTAAATGCGACTATGAGAAAAGGCGCAATTACTTAATGATTATTATTATTAATAATATTTAATGCTATGGAGTAAAATGAATAATAAATAATAGTTAACGAAGAATAAAGTAAATATATAGTTAATAAAAAAGTGAATTAAATAAAAATATCTTGAAATTTAAGAAGAAATATAAGAATGAAAAGTTAATGATGTATGTATTATAAATAATATTTTAGACATAATATTTTTTATAAGTTTATAAAAAATGTGTAGGCTATTCTCCTACATTTATAACATTATTATATATTTATGACATTTATTATTTAGCATCATACTATTATATTTATTTATTAATATTAAACAGTATTCATTTTATGTCTATAATATTTATGTTATACATTATGTATATGTATTTATACATTAATTTTATATTAACATACACAATACATTATTATACTCAGCCAGCGCGCCGTCGCCATCGCTAATGGAAACTAATGAATAACGAATATTTATGGTTTGTATAATTATACATATTATACATATCATAAATATATATATATGTATGTATAATATGTATAATATTTTTTTTATAGAATAAGGGTGACAAACAGGCATTGAGTGGCAGTATTGGGCCATGCAGACATCATCAAACTAAATGCAGATGCGTTGTCACCCGTGAGAACTAAGATGGAATGTCTCATTTCCAGTAAAAAGTTCTACGGTTCTCTACACTCACCATACGAAACACAGCAGCGTTAAACTGCTATTTTACGCTGGTATTCTGTGAGAGCATGGTCCTTCCCCGGTCGAGCCGACCCATTCGTGCTACAATTAACTACTAATATAGCTGCAGCATGGCTCTACCACGTAAAAAATATGCATATTAAAATACATATGTATAATATGTATTTTAATGTGCATCATGTTATTTTATTTTTGTATTATATTATTTTATATTTATTTAAAGATTTTGTATATATAAGTATTTGTTTATATATTTACTATTCATTATTTCTTTATTACAAGGTAGATATTAAGTTTGTATATTTTAAAATATTTTATTTATTTGCATTTTGTTGTAAGATATAATCTTTTTGCTTATTTATTAATTTATAGAGTGGGTTGACACCTGCCACAGCTTCTCAAATCATCCAGGGTTGGGGTAGAGAATACCACTAGGCATTAAGTCCGCCCTTATATCCCTTATTATAAGGTAGACGTAAAAAATATTAAATAAATAAATAAATAAAATACCGAGTTCTTGTTTTCGACACTGTTCGACCTGGCGCACATCACACGTCCGAGTTCTACGGACCTCTGCCCGCCAGTCGGAACCTGCTCCTGACGTGAAGTGCATGTCGCTCGACGCTAGTCGCTATAGAATTGCTCGCTTACGTACACGTGTTATTTTAACTTCTAATTATTATTGTGAACTTTTTCTGCTCCTTCTCTATACTGTTTACATTCCTACAAACTGTCTGTGCTTGTGATATCCTCCTTCTGCATGTATAATAGTGTTGCGTTGTAATTCGGAGTAAATACCCAAAAGACTGTGAGTAACTTTTTATTTCACCTACGCAACCCACAAATGTAATCATTCCCTTTTTTATGTTTTTGTCGATGGGAGGTGTAGTGTAGCCCCCACGACAATATATAATAGTGTTAAGGTAGAATAAACAGCAGTATAATTAAAGATCAAGTACCAACAACTCCTGCTATTAACACCTTGCTATATTACAATGTCACTGTTAGACAGCTCATTCCAAGAATGCACCGGCAAGTTTACGTTTTCTGGAATAGCTGTCCACAATCATTTCATTCAACAGGTGGAAATATGACCACAGAGCTATATATTGCACTAAATACATAGCTCTGTGGGATTAAAGTTCAGCATTTTAAATGATATTCACACCGTTCGCACTCAAAACCTCGTCCGTCAGTCCGCTGGGCGCACCACGTAAAGGTGAACTGGACAATGTAAGTAAAGAAATATTAAAAACAAAACGCGTTAATTAAATACCGTAGAAGAACGTATTGTTATAACTATTAAAATTCAAAACCTTTTATCTTATAATATCGTATAATATTTATTTTTTGTAATTTGTCACCCTTATTTTTTATAAAAAAAGCAGCTTAAACCATAATCATGATTTTAAATAAGTTGTATTGTAACTTCCTCTTAACCGTGATACACCCGGCATATTTTTAGACGCTTTTTATTATTCAAAGAGTTGATAACGTCGCACTCTTTCCCTCTCAGTAGCTGGAGACAGATGACTGACGCATCGATAGCCATCTTTGTTTCAGTAGTGCGATGCGCGTGGACTGATACAGGTGAGTGCAAAATGAGTTTGGGTGCCCCAAACCCATGTTCATACTTCGTTTAACAGTTTTGTGCATAGATTACCAATTGCTTTTTTTTTTTTTTTTAGGGTGTTTACCTACGCATCGATTTGGAATAAATCTCACCGAAAATGGGTGACAGTTGGATTGTAAGGTGGTTAGATGAGGTATTAAGTGATGAATATGATACGCAGTTTGTATTTCAAGTAACAGTAAGTAGTAAGTAAGTTTCAGTAAGGGACATAAGATACCAAGGTAGTGTCACCTTGGTATCTTATGTCCCTTAGAAAAACAAAGTTGTTCTGGCAATTTCTATCCTGCATCATGACAGCCGTATCGATGAAACTTTTTTTTTTTATAGGAGAGGGCAAACAGTGGCTCACCCGATGGCAATGATCACCGCCGCCTCATGAACAACTGCAACACCAGGGAACCAGAGGAATTGCAGATGCGTTGCCGCCTTTTAAAAGGAGAGGCTCGTTTCTTGTCCCTAAGTCGTATCGGTCCGGAAAATTCGGTGGTAAACTATTCCACAAGGAAGTTGTGCAGGAAGAAAACATCTTCTAAATCGCACAGGTGGACCGCCAATCATCCAGATGGTGTGGATGGTATTGGGAGTTCTGCCGCGATGTGCGTTCTTGAAATTTGGCGCCTGGGATTAATCCGAACAATTCCTCAGAGCACCCCGTGGTAAATGCGAAAGAAATGCAAAGAGATGCAAATCTCTTCGCAGCGCCAATGAATCGAGCCGATCGGAAAGGACTCGGTCGTCGACGATTCGAGCCGATCTGCGCTGGATGCGGTCAGTGGAAAGGAGCTGGCACTGGGAGCCCCAGCCCAGAGATGGGAACAGTATTCATGTGAGGCCGAACCTGCGCCTTTAAAGTTGCAGGCGTTGTGCCGGCATGAAATACTGTCCCGCTCTGCTGAGCACGCCAGCTTTTGGCCAATTTGGCCTCTTCCAAGTGACCGCGAAACTGCACGTCACTCGATATGTCGACGAGGATTCCCATACTGGCTGAGGCAACAAGGAGTGCCTTGAAACTGAGGAGATACGACAAAGGGTTCTTTAGCGGTAAACGCGCAAACTTGTGTCTTCTGAGGATTAAACTGGACTAGATTTAGTCGTTCCAACCGAGACTTTGTTCAGCAAAGACTCGACTTCAGAAAAAGTTTGTTCCGGTACTCGGCGAAGTTTTCCGGGAAATATTCGCACGGCCGGCGTATAGAGCATCAACCATGCTATCATACGCATAGCAATGAATGCTACCGTTTGCAACATATCATTGATATGCAGAAGACAGCGTTGGTGATAGCATCGCAGCCTTGTGGAACACCAGCGTTAATAGCTTGTAGTCGGAGCATGCACCGCTCACAACGACCTTGATGTCCGATCTGCAAGAAAGCTGGTGATCCAATTGCCAATTTCCCTGGAAGCCCATAGGAGTTTAGAAGCGCTGTGCCAAACCCGATCGAAAGCCTTCGCAATGTCCAAACTAACGGCCACGCCTCCCCTGACCTACTGCCCGCCCATCTATGAGTCAGGTAGACCAGAAGATCACCAGCCATCGACCCCGACGAAAACCGTATTGGCGGTCACTAATCAGCTGGTGATCCTCAAGGTACCGCATGAGCTGGCAGTTTATAACGGACTCCATTATTTGGAGAACAAGGGTGATGGCGATAGGCCTGTAGTTGGACGGGTCTAAGGGTCGCCTTTTTAGGATCGGTTGGACAAAAGCTGTCTTCCACGATTTCGGGACTACGCCTAGGAGTAGGAGTACCGGAAAAGACGCATTAGAACCGGTGCCAACCTGGGAGCATGTCCTCAGCACAATTGGGATTCTGTCAGGCCCACTGACTTGTGGATGTCCAGGAGAGGAGTGCTTTGTGAACCGAGCGCTGTGAGAACCGCACATCCGGCATGGAGCACTCACACCGCGGGATGGTCGGCAGTGTGTCCCCGTCATCAAGAGTCGAGTTGGACGCAAAAGTGAGCCTAAAGGTCGGCTTTCTTTGCGGCGTGGGCCAGTGAGTCGTCCTCCTGTGCAGAGATGATAGTGATGTATGGCAGAAATTCCTTGGACAGCCTTGGCGAGACCAGAATGCACGGGTTCCCGAAGGAAGGCGAACTAGTTTCGCCAATTCTGCCTATGTGCTCTGACTCTGCCTGGCAATAACACTTTGAAGGACCTGGAGGCGAAGTACTTCTTTTAAGCATGCTGGTGTTTACATCCCGAGCCGCCGAAGCCTTAGCCCAGGCCTGATAGCACTTCTGCTTACTGCGTAATGCATTTCACAGCAGCGACCAAACCAAGGCTGCGATCTGCCTCCGATGGGTACCACAGATGATGGAATAAATAGTTCCATTCCCAGCACCACATCAGTGACAGAGTCAGCAACAGCGCTGGGATCATCCGGCGAGGAGCAAACCCGCCCGGTAGGATGCAAAGAAAGACCGCATTCCGTCTCCAATCCGCCGACCTGTAATGCCAAACACGGCGGCAACCTGCAGAACGCAACCGCGAGGGGAGCGTGAGTGGCACCGCACTCCGGATCAGACAATGGTCAGAAGAGCCGAGAGGGGCATCGACAGATACCTGATATCCGTCCGGATGAGAGGTGAGCAGAAGGTCCAACAGGAAGGTGTATGATCCTTCACATCTGGAATCCGCGGCGAAGTAACCAGCTGTGTCAGACCATATGCCAAGGCAAAGTCATAAACAGATCTCCCCGCATGATCGGTTAAACGTGAACCGAGCCATTCGGCGTGGTGGGCGTTAAAATCGCCAAGGATCACGATTTCTGCGGATGGGACCTGTTGTAGCAAGGAATCTGTAGCCATTTGGACGTGGTCGATGAGTCGGTCTGTTTCGGCATTACCGCTATGGGACCTATAGAGGCACCCGTAGACGCGCGGATGGTCGTCGCTATCTACGCGTAGCCAAAGGATGGACAGGTCCGAACCTTCAAGACTGCTGAGGCGTCGAGAACAGATGTCCCTTCTGACGTATACGCAACTCCCAGACCGAGACACAAAGGAGTGTTCCAATTTGTACCCTGGCAGGAGAGATACGAAGTATCAGCCGGAGAGACACCTGCGTCTCGGTCAGAAAGAGGCATGGCTTCGCTGTCTCGAGATGGTAGTGGACGGCGTTTAGGTTCGAGTGAAGTCCCCTGATGTTGCAGAACCACGGATAGCGTGGAGGGGTCGCCTTGGTCTTGTTGCTCAGTTTGCCCCGAGCAGTTATTGTTTTGAGCGAATTTGCCCCCAGAATACGTGGGCAGCCTGAGCACCCACGCTCAGGAGTGGAGTAGCATGGTCGTGGATGCTCAGCGAGGATTCTCCAGGTGCTGGTACCTGGGGTAGTCTAAGATTTAATTCCGCTACCATGTTGATGGGGAGAATTGGCCACCGGTCACCTGCACTCACCAGACGAAACGTGAAAGCAGAGCTCACTTCACGCCGGTATTCTGTGAGGTCGTGGTACAGCCCGGCTCGAGCCGGCTCCATACGTGCAACAGCAAAGCTGCTGCGTGGCTCTACCACCGTTAAAAACTTCAGGAGAAGCATGAAACCCGAGACGATAACGTTTTATAACACATCAAAGAGGGATGTTGACGTTGTTGATAAATTATTCGCTAATTACAGTGTGTCAAGAAATATCATTGGCCCATGGGTGTTTCTTTCAATGTTTAATCATATTTAAATTAAAAAACCGCATACCAAATCTAAAAAAATGAGATTTCACTAGATCACTAAGCTTGAATTTCGACTAAAATAATTTGTGCACGCGAAAAGATATCCCATCTCTACATTCAGCGCTACGGAAACGGATTTCTGATCATCTTGGTGAACCTTCAAGTATACCTACAAACAAAACTTGATTTGACATTGTCAGGACTGTCTTACATCGAAAGACAGAAAGCATGCAAAATTTGTTTGCAAAAATTGCTCCAATTCAGCAAGCTCTAACTAAACTTTTTTCTTTAGTTATTATAATCTAATTTATTTATTTTCTGTTTATCTAGTAACGCTCAATTTCTAGGGAACAAATGGATATTTAAGAAAAATATTCAAATAAAATCATCATCATTATTAACCGCCTTTTAAAGTCCACACTTTGACGTAGAACTTTCCAAGAATGCGCTAGCCGAGCACTACTTAAAATATTTGTTGTTGACCAACGGGCAAACACCCATCCTGACAGTAAGTAGATACTGTGACTCATAGAGACCTAAATCAATTTTCGATTACGAATCAAAATATAGGCTAGAACGCCTCGTTACCATGAAAAGGATCTCCAGTTCTCGACACTCACCATACGAAACACAGCAGCTATCATCGATCTGTTGTGTATTTTATATCAAGAATCCTGGCTTCCTCTGTCAACTTGCATGACACTCATACACACAATAATATGATGCATTTTTTAAATCCGTCGTCAAATTGCAGTTTATTTTTATAACAATTTTACTGTTATTATAGCAAATTAATTTGAAAACAGAAAAATTGTTTGATGTTACATTTCTGACAGCTGTAACATTCACATAATAAAAACCTCAAGGAAATCTTTTTATTCACTGTTTTAATAGATTTACAAAATAATAATTTTGTAGATCTATTAAAACAGTGAATAACAAGAAAGCTTAAGTACAATCTTATACAAAAATTATCACTACACATTTTCACGACAAACGCAAAGTACGAGTATTAAAAATGTTAAACGTGCTACTTTAAGTGCATGACAGTATATGTGTTTGAAGCGGGCTAAGGTTGTAAAAATGGCTAGGATTCCTACGAAAAATAATAAGTTCAGTGACAATGCAGGGACGGATTTCAAAATAATGCTTATGAATTTAAAAAAATCATCTCAATTTTTTTACGACCAACGATAAAATAATGACGATTCTCATGGTTATTTTCTCGTCGCCATCACCATATTAGCGACATATGTATTGCTCTATATTATAGTCCCAAAGATGTCGTAAGAGTCAAGTGGTGAAAATGTCTGATCTTGTTAAACTGTAATGAATGAATGAATGAAAAAAAAATTAAATTTCTGTTTAAATTTTCAACACAGTTCGAGTCCGTCTCCCTTACCCGCTTCGAAAAATGCGGCACCAGTCGACCCCAGTGCTTAAGCCGATTACGAGCGAAGTCGGGCCACGCAACTAAATTATAATTGCATTACCTTATCTCAACAGTCAAATGTAATCGCGAAACATAGACAGAATTACTAACAAGAATTAGTGACAAAGGGACAAACTTTTTATTTTGTCGAAGCTTGCCTGACGCCAGTAAAGTTTAAAGTCCTGCTATTGTTTAATAACAATAGTTTTAAGAACTTATTTATTTAACTGTGGTAGGTAAAGAGTGCATACGGGAACACTAACACAAAACCAACTTGTCAACTTTACACGTGCATTGCGCTCTGTTCGAGCTTCTGATTTCTCTTTATATAATGTTCTGAAAAATAAATTAGAAACAAGGTTCACGTTCTTTGTAAATTGCACTTTTACATGATAATAACTTATACAAATCTCCGAATTTGTATCAACAAATAAAGTACATTTGCTTTTATTTAATAACTGTTAGACTATTATTACTTTACCTTAATCAAATACAGAACTAGTTTCAAAGACAAAATAAATAATAACTACAATACAAGAACACCTAATTGTAAATCACAACTGTGTGTGTCATACTTCGTACATATATATTTTTTTAATATCGTATAAGAAAATACTTAAAAATATTTAAACTATATATATTATATAGTTTAAATATTTTTATATATACTAGTTTACATATTATATAGTTTGAAATAAAGTCAAATTTATTTTGTGACTATTTAAAAAAAATGGCGCTACTCATGTTTACTAACAAAATTTAATTTTTAACAACACAATATTTACAAATAGTAGACATTAATTTCGTCCGCAGTTTCGTACAATGGATGTTTTTCCTTAAGCATATTATTTGTGTCCTTACTCTAAGATTTCCTTTGTCCGCGTCGGTGATGTCATTGTGATGTAGTCAATATAATGCAAATTGACTAGTAATAATACTAGTAATAATAGTAATTGAAACGAAAGCTCGTTTCTTATTAAAAGTTTACAGACTTGAACTGGGATTTCTGTGTTTGAGTATATACGTGAGTTACGTATAACATATTTTCTGGTTTAGGCGTGTTGTGGCTTTGTCAGAGAATGCATTGTTCCAATTTGTCCCGTGAGTATCAAGAGTGGCGTTTCTCGATCTTGTGACTCTATTTAAGTGTAATGTAATGTGTTGAATAAAATTGGTATCAATCTACGCCATATACAAAATACCCAGACCGACGGCGAGGATCAGCGTCGAAGGTGAACGATGTTCAGCTGCAATCGTCAATCCACGAGTTGTCTACCTAACGTGGCAACTATGGCAAATATCTTTCCTATAAGGTAATCTTTGGGGGGCCTAAGTATAGCAGCGGTCTTTTGATAGAAAGTCATTAATGAATAAAAAAATAGAACTCATTTAAATCCACAGTCATGATCACCACTTCATATAGGCAGCATATTGCAGAAAAATTTGGCTCAATCTATTTTATGATGTTGGAGTAACTCTTTTGTCTCTCTCTTATCTACACAACCAAGAAGTTATAGACAAGCAAACAAAACTTTAAAATCAATTATATAGTTTCTACTTCATCCCTAATCTATTATCGGTCCACAATTTCCAACAAAAATTTTATGTGCATAGGTTTATATACTTACGCAACCTCACTAACTGCTTAATTACGTTATGTTCAAATTGATTTTAATGTTGTCATTAAGGTTCCTTAAGAAAGGTTTTCGAGTGGCAGTCTCGTACCAGTAGGCGAAGTGTAGTAGGGCGGCCCCCCACTATATGGAGTGTCGACCTGGTAAGACATGCAGTAAGTCGATGGATGCAGGTGGCCCAGGAGCGTGCTTTGTCGCATTCCTTGGGGGAGGCCTATGTTCAGCAGCGGACTTGTGAAGGGCTTTAATTAATTAATGATAGAATGAATTATGACTCCATTAATATGTTTTAGATTTCTGTATACGAGATAAAAATTTAAACACTTCCCACAGGAACCAGTTATGATACCATCTTAATCGTAGTTCTCACATATGTAGCCTTCTTTGCTTTTGGTTGTTTAGAGGTTGCTGATATAGCATACTGATAAATTTACCACCAAGTAGACTGAAAGATAGTTTGTCACTTCAATTTCACAAAAATGAGGTTTAAAAAAATTTAAGTGGCAATTTTTATTTAAAACTTAATAAAAAGAAATTTAGACAAAACAGTACATTTGATAGTATTCAAGTAACTCTTCATAAAAATCGGTCTTCTTATAAAAGTATATATGCAAATATGTATGTATATTTCTAAACTAGATTTGTATTTGAGACGTGGTCTTACACTGCTGAACATAATCGAGTGATTTGATTGACTGGTGCAAAGATATAGGTATTACCCCTGTGGTGGACAAAACTATGGGTACTATTCTTACAGTTTGGAGATTCCACATACGTTTTATTTCATCTTTGAGGTCTATATACTTTGTAAGTTTTTCTGATATTGTTGACTGCATGTTGTGGGTATTAGGTACAGCTATATCTATTAAAGTAGCTGTTTTTTCTGTTTTGTTTAATATGGTTATATCAGGTCTGTTGAAGTGGACTGTCTTGTCTGTCAGTATGGCTCTATCAAAATATAAGTTATATGTCTGGTTTTCTTAGGTAGTCTCAGGAATATACTTATAGCACGGTGTGTGTGAGGTTTGGATGAGATTGTATTTTAGTGCTAACTCTTGATGTATAATATTAACAACCTGGTCATGTCTATATATATATATATACTGTTTGATCTCCATGCACCGGTGCGAGCTATTAGGGTTAAGCGACCTCCAGCTTCACATGGCAATGAGAGGGAAGTTCACATGGCAATGACTCGAGGGCTTTTAGAAAATTCAAGCGTGACAGGTGTGATAACAACTGGCGTTTGTAAAAGTAGCAATGTAATATTAAATTTTCCAGAAAAAAGTGAATAATATTGTTTGAACTGAATATTATTATTATTTTAAAATAAGTTAGCTAAATATCAAACAACAACTCTCTATGGAATTGTAACCAACAATGGTCGTGCTTAAGTACAAATCGATACACTTAACGTAAATATATATAGCAGAGCGACTGCTCCTTAGCACAGTGGTTTAGCATTGAGTTCCAGCGCTCAGGGCCGTGGGTTAAAATCCCACGGAACAAGTATTATGTTCCCCTTCGAAACAAGTAGGGCTTTCAAATAATTGTTCCAGACCTGGATGCTGGCTTTTTATCTGTATGTGCAAACTATGCAATAATACATGTAAATCAGGGCAGTTTACATGCATATTGCATACAGGAAAAATCCTAATGTAAGGTCAAGTTTTGTAAAAAAAAAGAGATCCCGCTATGAGGCAAACTAATGAACAAAAACGTTGCACGCTCGGTGGCGGACCGCAGTTTTTCTCATTTTGAGTTGTTATCAGGAAGATGAATAATTGGCTATCTCCTGATTCTGTTTACTCTTGTCGCCCCTTGCGACATCTACGGACTGATGATATGAGGTAGTGGGTTTTCTTACGCCATTTACTTATTACTAACGTACTTGTTACTTTTATATTTGGCGTTAATTCCATAGCTATTAGTTTGATGCACATTAAGTACTTTATAATTATGTGAATATTCTGTACAATAATAATATTATTTATTGTTTTGTTTTCCATTTATTAAGTGTAACATTTGTTTACATCATTAACGGTAAAGAATTTTTTTCTTTTAAAATAACAAGTTCTATTTCATAGGTGACCTTTTATTTATATATTATGCTAGCACAGCTCCAAAATAACAGCAAGGTGAGGCCATTTTCATGTTCCTTTTTTGTTGAAAGATAGTTGTAATTTACTTTCGCTTAAAATTCTTCTCCATCAGCCTGTAAAATTTCAACAATGGATATTAGGTCTCTATCTTTGTAGGGGAGATTTTACCTACTCATCACATTTAGCAGGTGGATTGAGGATTGCAGCTGACCGTCGTTCACCTTTGACGCTGATCCTCGTCTTCGGTCTGTGTATATTGTATCTGGCGTATATTAATTCTACTTTTTTGAGCTTTCGTTTCAATTACTCATAGAAACTAACTACAGTCTAAGATCGGTGAACAGAATGTATGCAGTCAGTGTGCAATATATTGACTACATCACAATGACTTCACTGACGTAGACGGACAAAGGAAATCTTAGAGTAAGGAAATAAAATATAATATGCATAAGGAAATACATCCATTGTATGATACTATGGACGAAATGTCAACCATTTCTAAGTATTGTGTTGTTATAATATAAAATTTTGTTCGGGAACATGTTATTAAATAAACAACTATAAACATAAATATTTAAACTATAACATATATGAATAAAGTATAAACTTAACTTTATTTGAAACTTATTGGGTATATTCTTGTATGATATTAAAAATATTGTACGTGGTAGAGCCATGCTGCAGCTACATTAGTAGTATAGTTGTAGTACGAATGGGTCGGCTCGACCTGGGAAGGACCACGCTCTCACAGAATACCAGCGTAAAATAGCAGCTTGACACTGCTGTGTTTCGTATGGTGAGTTGAGAACCGGAGACCCTTTACTGGAAAAGAGGTATTCCATCTTAGTCCTCACGGCTGACAACGCATCTGCATTTAAATTCGCAAACGAAGATAGATGTAGATGTCTATGGGCCACAGCAACCACTTACCATCAGGTGGACTGTGTGCTCGTTTGTCACCCTATCCTATAAAAAAAAAATATAAATGTACGAAGTTTAGAACACACAGTTGTGTTTTACAACTAGGTGTTCTTGTATTGTAGTTATTATTTATTTGTCTTCGAAACTAGTTTTGTATTTGCTTAAGGTAAAGTAATAATAGTTCTAACAGTTACTAAATAAAAGCACACGTACTTTATTTATTGATACAAATTCGGACACTTATCCCTATAGAGTCGTGGACTACTCTACAATTACTCGAATCTCTATAAATGGGAAAAATAGTTCGCAAGTTAAAGTAATACAAGTTGTCGCTGGTAGACTTTGTTATCGAATTGTGAACACTTTCTTGAATAGCCTGGAAAAATTTAATTTTATAAGGTTCTTATCACGTAGGATTGCAATTTACGTAGAACGTAAACGTTGTTCCCAATTAATTTTTCAGAACATGATTTATAGAGAAAACAGAAGCTCGAACAAAGTGCAATGCACGTGTGAACTTGACAAGTTGGTTTTGTGTTGGTGTTCCCGTATGCACTCTTGACCTACCACAGTTAATTAAATAAACAAATACTTAAAACTATTGTTATTCGAGAATAGCAGGACCTTAAATTTTACTAGCGTCAGGCAAGCTTCGACAAAATTTAACTTTGGGTCCCTTTGACACTAATTCGTGTTAGTAATTCTGTCTGTGTTCCGCGATTAAATTTGACTGTTGAGATAAGGTAATGCAATTATTATTTGTTTGCGTGGCTCAACTTCGCTTGTAATCGGCTTAAGCACTGGGGTCGACTGGTGCGGCACTATGCAAAGTGGATAACGGAGATGGACTCGGATTGTGTTGAAAATTAAAAAGAAATTTAATTTTTATTTATACTTTCATTAATTACAGTTTTACACGATCAGGCATTTTCCTCAGTTGACTTTTACAACATCTATGAGACGATATGGAGCGTAGTTTCTCTTATGCCGCTAATATGGCTGTGATGGCGACGAGAAAATAACGATGAGAATCGTCATTATTTTATCGTTGGTCGTAAAAAAATTGTGATAATTTTTTTTTCATTCATAAGCATTATTTTGAAGGCCGTCCCTGCATTGTCACTTTATCCAATATTATATGTAGGAATTCTAGCCGTTTTTACAACTTTGTCCCGCTCCAAAAACATGTACTGTCACGCACATAAATTGCTGGCTGACTTTGGGTTTCGATGATAAATTTTTCAGTATCCATCATAAATGTACCACGTGCACACAATCTCACTCAATGACAGGCAGCCGCAAACTGAGCCGCACAGTGCGAATAGCAAACGTCCGGCTGGCCGTCATTCGGGCCGTAGCCCTCCGAGCCACCGAGCGGTTTGTGGATAGCCGCATCGCAGTGCGCATAGAAATAGATGTTACGTATATATTTTTGCTTACTTTTAGAGTATTTGTATTTACAGAATACTTGTTACAGGATAAAATAATACAAAACTTTAGAGTATTTGTACTATAATACTCTAAAAGTATACTGAAATACTGTAAACATAATATAACCTGTTTACAATTTATAGTATAGTTGGACTTCCTTTTTAGTTTTGCGGGAAAAAGACGACATGTTTTCGCTTTGAAGAGTCAGTCTCCTGGTAGGAGGTTCCTCTGGAGCATATCTACCCTAAATACGCTTCAGTGTAATTTTAGTTCATTTGCTATATTTGGCTTTATCGCGTCTTTGCATTTGTGGAACGACTAAAGCGTGCATTTTTAAATAACCTTTTCTATATTTTGCATACTACTGACTGCATAGAAGCATTAAGCATTAAGCATAAGCATTGACACCACATAAGTCGAGAATTCATCGACTCAACAAATTTTGCTAGCACGCTGTTACAGTTGTCACCTTGACGTTTGTTTTGATGTAGATGCACTTTGAGTACTATTTATTGACATTTTGAATGAAAATAACCTAAAAAATCTGTCAACATTTTTTATATAGGAAACGTGGACGCACGGTCCCACAGACCGCTGTCGAAGTTTAAAGTAAAATAAGTCACCTAATTTGCATCTGGCAGCACAACTTCCCACCTCACAATACGTTTCGCCACTAAAACTAAAGCTACTGAGCGCCTTAGACGCGAGCAAGGAAAGGGGTAAACACAAAATTACAAACTGAGCAGCCTGTGAGACCGCGTCCACAGTTAAAGGTTAACTGGCGAACTATTATTCCTACTTATAGAGTTGTTTGTGGTTTATTGTAAAGCATCGTCGACTCTAGGGATAAGTCTCCAATTCGTACCAAT
This sequence comes from Parnassius orleans, assembly GCA_029286625.1. NCBI lineage: Eukaryota > Metazoa > Arthropoda > Insecta > Lepidoptera > Papilionidae > Parnassius > Parnassius orleans. Next base: position 220,388 of record JAGSMP010000585.1, read on the forward strand.
AAATAGAGAGCTTTTGTTTTTAAACGAGGACTATAAGAACTGATTATTGCTTTCGCTTAAGCAAACATAAAATTAGTTTTTTTAAGCAAAATAAGAATATCCAAAAAAAATCTCTATCTATATAATATTATAAGGAGAGAATGCGAATTTTGTGAATTTGTATATATGTGGAGGGTAATCTCCGGAACCACTGCACCTATTTGAATATTTCTTTCACCATTTCAAAGGTACATTATTCCAGATGGACATAGGCTATATACTATGTGTATATATATTATATTATGGCTAAAAGTTTTGATGATATTTGTCAACTAAGTCGGAAAAACTCGTACCTCTTGAGAGCTTACACAGCATGCGCTGCATCAATGGTTAAAGTTGCACGAAAATAATGTATAGCTGAATGGTTCCTCTTAAAAGGTTCTAAAAAAAGTCTCCAACAGCATATGTCTATCTTCTAAGGGTAGCTCACAATCTATACTAATATTATAAAGAGAGTGCGAATTTCAAGAGTTTGTATATGTGGAGGATAATCTCCGGAACCACTGCCCTATTTGAAATTTTTTTCAACATTTGAGAGGCACATTATTCCAGATGGATAAGCTATATATATTATGTATGTATATATATATATATATATATATATATATATATGTATATAGTCGTACCTCTTGTGAGCTTTCACAGCGCTGCATCATCTGGTAAAGTTGCATGAAAATAATGTATAGCTGAATTGTTCCTCTTGAAAAGTTCTAAAAAAAATTCTGCGACCGCATATGTCTGTCTTCGAATGATAACTCACAATAACCATTTTTATATAAAAACTTTCGCACGATAATAATATAATAATGATGATGGCGGTCGGCGCGGCGATGACGGGAGGAGCTCCGGTATTCGGAGAGGGAAATAACGTGTCAAAGTAAGCTACCCGAATGGGCAAACACGTAACACGGCCCAGTCCCAGAGGAATCGGCGCATGAGTTTCGAAAACTATTCCACCTCAATTTTTTTCATGCGATTCTCTTCAAATTGTCCTACTGATGATATAAATACATGTTGCAATGCGGCAACTCGGTGCCATATTGTTTAGACAGATTTTTTTTTCAATTGCAAGGAATTGTTATTTTCAAACAGGATATTTTATTTTGATAAAACATAAATAAAAAAGGTTCTATCACTTTTTACGATAGGGTTAATATTTTCGGAGTGATGAATTTTTGAAGGTTTGAAAAATCCCGAATTGGGATACTTTTGACTCATTAAAAATATACTTATAAAGAAATGTATAAAAAAATGATTGTTTTATTCTCGCTTGAGGATGTTATTAACTATTATCTAAAGAATATTTAAAAAAATCTTTTATATTTTATTAGTTTTCTTTATATGTATATTTTCATGTCAAAAATATCCGAATTCGGGATTTTTATAGGCCAACTGGCTCTTGCGGTGGTATCTTCCGGTATAGCCGCGACTTCTTTTGGTGGTGCAAAAACTGTCTCCATCCAGAAATAATCCGTATGTTCCATACGAAAATACGGGCCACTAGGTATACTTTTCAACATGTCTGTCACATAATGTGGGACGAATGAATGTGACACCGCTCACATATATAGAATATATATAGAAGCTGAACAGAACTCTAAAAGATCTAAGAAGTTCAGATAAAATTATGGGAGACGTCACCTTCGTGTTTGCCGGTGACTTTCATCAAACTCTTCCTGATGTGCCTAGAGTAAGACGTGCAGATATACTTAAGGCCTGCTTAAGGGCGTCTCCTTTATGGAGCGCTGTAGAATCAATCACCTTAAAAACAAACATGAGAGCCCATTTAGGAGAAGGTATTACGCATTTCGCGAGTTTTTATTATAAGTAGGTGATGGGAAAATACCTGAAGAAGATGGTCTTATTAAAATAGATGAGTTAGAAAATTCTATCTCAAGTCTTAATGATTTGATTCTTAATGTTTACCCGGCAATTGAGAATATTTCTCAAAAAGTTTACACAATGATGTGCAAGAGGGTAATAGTTTCGCCAAGAAATTCTTCTGTCGATCATATTAATGAACAAATATTAGAAAGAATACCATTGATGCATCATCAAATACACAGAAATGCAAACAATACAGTTTAAAGTAACAGATTTTAAACATCCCACAACTGGGTGCAGGCCTCCCATAATTGTTGAGTCAATGCTACGGTCAGCTCGAGACGAGGCCGGTTTGAAGCTCCACCGTCTGAATATGTCATCTTCAAGTCGTCAAGTATGGGTATCGGAATAGAATATACTCGTAAAATAAAACAATTCTTCTTTTGATAGGGATATTCAGCGAATAATTCGCCGCGCTCCTCCATTGCGTGTTGGCAAAAATCACAACACCATTTACATCGTCTTAAATATTAGACTACCGTTTGTGTTTGGTTGTGTGTGTTTCTGACACTGCCTGCAAGTCTAGCTACAGATAGCATAAGACGAGTAAATGCGTCTTCTGGTCTGTATACGCATTACGCATGCACTTTTGGTGCTCTTTTGGTACTTTATTGAACGTGCTAAAACATCAAAGTGTATCCGAGTTGATGTTGTGGGTAGGATTAAGAGATAAATGTTTCGGTGGTATAAACATGTAGCTAGAATGAATAAGGAAAGTGACAAAGTTGCAGCAGTGACTGGTAGAGTCAGCAAATGCCACCCTAGCTTAGTCTAGGTTTATCCACCAAATTGGCGATATATTTGAGATGAGAAAGTTTAAAATTTTCAAAACCGACGAGCTTTTAAGCGTTATTATATGGATGTGCAAGAAACTAGAGAGGTGTGTCAGGATCGTGCGAAATGGGAGTAACCTCTGCCTACCCCTCTTGGTGGTTGTCGTGAGAGTTTGTGTTATGTTTTTGTATTAGAGTCCGTTATAGCTTATTGTAGAGATACTGCTATGTCCTATGTCCTATGCTAGTCCCCGTTTATTATGTCAGCTCGACCGGAAGTGGAGCACTTTCAAATAACGAGTAGCAACACTGTCTGCCAACAAGACCAGTTATATAGTTTTCATGAGTTTTATGGCTATTCAAAAAGTAAATATTTTTTATAGAAAATTTGGACGAGTGACGATAATCCCGTTGGGTAAACATTTGTTATTCATAAAGCAAGATTGATTTTTCTTTGATAAGTCCTGAGAAAGGGTTCAATTTTTCCTGTGTGAAACTTCCTTGAAAAAAATTTGAATTTACTCATATTGTTAAACATAAATTACAATGAGAAGGAAATAGTCAATTTTGTAGAATATTTCAGTATATATATATTCAGTATAATTTAAAGAAACTTCATTAAGCAAGACGTCTCTACTGTAGTAGTATTTTATTTCAGATTTCAAAGATCCATAATGTTTTTAAAACAAAACGAATGGCTATACAAACTATAATAAAATTAAAGATTTTTTCCTAAAATATAATGAATTTCGAAATAAATCTAACATACATTTAAAAACAAAGGCTTGCTAGTAGGAAGGAAAGGTTCGCGAGTGATACTCTTGTACCGTTCAGCAGAGTAGAGTGTCCCCCACTAGTTAGAGTGACGACCTGGTAAGAGCGTAGGAATTCGATGGAAGCAGGTGGCTTAGGATCATGCTTTGTAGTTTTCCTTGAGGAAGGCCTATGTACAGCTGGGTACTTGTGATGGGTTGTAATGACATTAATGAATATGAATTAGGTTGCTGGTACAAAGCTCCAAGAAAAAACAATGTTGATACACACTGGCGGCTAGCAATCTGTTGTAAATAAGAAATAGAGCTGCCTCACACTGGCTGCATCTGGTATGCTATTTTCTTTCGTTTCAGTACATCGAAGCCATCTATTCTATCATCCGTAATAATTTATGACGCACTGCAAAAGCACTGCGTCCCTATCAGAACCCGGAACGCATTATTGTTTCTCTATATTTTCGCCATAATAACAAAGTAAGGCCAAATTAGTAATGTGGAAGTTACAACTTCCAAAATAAGAAATCGAATTTGACTAGGGATACTTTTTTAATTTGGATATTAAAATTTTAAAAAGACTTGAAATATTATCATTAACATATTACGACTTTTTCTGTTTCTGTTTCATTACTTTATAATTAAATTGAAACGTCGAGCGGTCGTATTACAATTTCAAAGAGGCCGTTTTCATTCTCCTATAACACAGACGAACATTTCATTTATATATCTCGATATTTGCGTTGGCATTCCATGAGATATTATACAAACTTATCAATAATATAAACATTTCAAAAATCTATGTCAATTATTTACATAATTTAATTTGCGATCTTATCGTCTCTCATCTTCTTGTAATATCTACCCGTGATTAAAAGAAACGTAGCAATATATTAAATTAATGAAATTTTTTATCCTCAAGGGAATGAAATGTTAGCTGTAATTAAAACAAATTAGAGTATCATCTTATTTTCGGTATTTTTGTCTCTTAAAATAATGAGAAAATTATCAGCGTTCGTTAAAAAGTTATTTTTTTTTTTAATAATAAAATCTATATTTTTTATTTGATAATCTTAAACTACTATTCAAATGTAACTAAAATATTACCCACAATATAAAAATGCCAGATTGATGAAAAACTAAAACTAAAAATTTAAGTTCGAGTTAAGTGTCTCCTTTTTTGGGTCACTAAAATGGTATGCAAGTCAACATTAACTCCATAAAGAAGTTTAGATAGTGTAATTAAAATGTCCTCGAACTTCATTTGATTGTTTACCACGTTAACAATTAATTTGCGCACTCTCACAAAATTTACCTTAAAGATTAAGTACAAAATATGGTCAAAATTAACACTTAAGTATGTAATTTTGAGATTATTATCGAGATTTTGAAAATATCCTTTCGATATTCTGTGGCTAAAAATAAATTTCATATAATTAATAGTATTCTTTACATAACTCAATTGTAGAGGTCAGTTGGCTCGGCCAGTTACTTTGCGAGCCCTGAGTTCAATTTTAGCTGAGTCAACATTCAGGCAAAATCGTAAATTGTTCGGTTTCAGGTTCTGCGTGAATTGTGAATGTCCCATTACTAGCGCACAGTTCATCACAATACATCGACTACGAGTTCATAAGGACAAGTGATTTGATAATATGTGAGTGCGTACAGTCTTGTATTACACTATCGGAGCGGTTGACAAATTTTAACTCCATTAATAAGATGTGGCCATACGAGTCTAGCTAGTCGAAGGCTACGATTGGTTCTGAACAATCCCTCATTTGGGACCTTCGATCAAATTGTTGATCGAAGTTTGGGACAGAACTTTATTTACTTTGACAGTTTGCTTGGAACAAGTTGATCCGATAAATAGTTGGATTAGGGCAATGACATGAGTTTACTGAATGCGCTCAACAATAAACAATAACGTTGGTAAATCTTAGCTCCTCGACGTAGCTATAACTGTACATATTACGACGTCGTACATTTTATTTAATCTTAATAATTTTTGGTATCTATTATTTGTTAATATGATAATACATACATTTCTCTGGCTATTTATTGATTAGGCCGTGTTAAAGCGATGTAAAAGAACCGTATACTACATTTTATCATAATTTATCTTCCTTCGATATATGGCTTACAATCATTCCATTTACGTGAGACGTAAAATACCTGGACCGGAAATAGGTAACAGTGTCAAAGGTGCGAGACGTTTGGTGTTGCGATCGTCAATCCGCCTGCCAAGCGTGGCAATAGTACATAAGGTTTCTTTACATAATATACGATGCTTATTGACTCCTACTGTTAATTGGTAGCTGAATTTCATTTCATGAACCCTATCGTAGAACTGTGCACTGTCCTTTTAACTCTTTGTAAAATGTAGCGATAGTATTTAACATTAAAAAAGGAGTAAATATATCGATGCAAATTATAAGAAGGCGGCGCTTCCGTAGTATGAAATGCTTCCACATTAATGCTGCAAAATTCCCATGTTCAATAAATTGTAAATATTTTAGATCTGAACATTTTCCGTAAAATTGTGTAAAAAAGTCTACTAAAAGTATAGTGACTTAATATCATTTAATAAGCACATCATTTAATGAGTCAAATAAGAAAGAGTTCTTTCATTATTTCATCGGATGTCTTATCAAATATGACAGTGACATCGTCGAAGAAAATTGCTAGCTCGTAGCTCATAGTTTACAGGCAGGCAGTATTATATAAAAATTTAAATCTAAAATATGAAAAACTTTGTTCTATTATATTACATTTATATTTTATTAATATTACATAATAAAATATAAATGTAATATAATAAAATCAAAAGAAATCATTTAGAATATTTTTTTTAAATTCGCCATAGTATATATACAGATAATAAAATTGTAAATTACAGTCTGTAAATTTTATATTTTTGTGACAAAAATTATTGAGGGACTAAAAATAAGTAACAAAATATAATTCTATCATATTTAAATTTGACTGTTTGTCTGTCTGTCTGTCTGTTTGTTTATGAACGTATCACGTCTAAAGTACTGATATTTTTAAAAAGAATCGTCAATGAAATCATAAAACGTATCTTCGAGTAACATTTTTAGTTTTTGTTTTATGAAAATCTGTTCATTCTATCAAAACTTATGATTATTATTTTGAAGGGTGGGTAGGAATTTGTTCAATCCGTGGCATTGAGTCATTAGGTGTATTTTAATCTTACCCCAGAAATCGTTATTAAATGATGCAAAATAATGTTCCATTATGATATACTTATACCAAACACGGTAAACAAAAAAAGTATATGTCGGAAATAGCGGGAATAATCAGGAGGTTAATTGTTAAAAAAATAGTTGAGAGTGGATGTTTAACGCTCCCCTACGCGCAATAATCATTATCGGCAATAAAACAGCGTACCACTATACACTCAGTATAGAGCAATTACAGTTCAGCCATACCGTAATTATGTCCCCGTCACAACGTGAGTGTAACGTGAGGAATGTAACGTAATTACATGATAACACTTGGTAATAACAGCAACACTACACATCTCAATGTAACTCAGAGCAGCCTCTCAACGACACCATCTTCTTTGCCTGCACTAGAAGAATTACTACAACGGACCGGGGATTTCGTCACAGCGTTAATTTTATTAAAAGAAGAAAATGGAAATATCAATATTTTACAGTGATAGTGATGACAGTGATTTGGAGGTGCTGGCTCAATTATCCGATTGGGATACTGATAGCGACGCTGAAGATAGACACCGCGCTTCTTCACGAAAAATTAGAAGGTTAAACTACATACAGAGTCTGGATGATGCCGAGTTCATGTTTAGGTTATCCAAACCTGCTTTTAATTCGCTATTAATGAAATTGATGCCGTTTATTCGTGTAACCTCCACAAGGTAAATAATTTTGGAGATGATGTAAAACATTAAATTAAACAAAGCAATTTACTTTCAAAGATAGTACTAACCTTACTTATGGTATTAAATTTTTCAGCAACAATAGGGGTTTCGCCACTTAATCAACTTTTATTAACATTACGATTTTATGCGTTAGGCACGATGCTCATTTCTGTAGCGGACTTTGTTGGAGTATCTATATCCACAGCAGGCAGAATAGTTCGTGATATATCACCAGCAATTGCCAACTTGTATGATGAATACATTGTAGTGCACCAACAAAATGCTGAAAAATTCTACCATATTGCAGGATTTCCTAAACTTCTTGCTGCAATTGATTGCACTCATATACGAATCCAATCGTCATGTGAGTATTTGCTAATATTATACAGACTAAAATTGTATATTTATTCATAAATATCATATATAAATAGAACATACACCATTCTACAAATGTGTTAGGAAGGTTGGCTCAAAAGGGGAAGAACTACACTCACAGAAACAGAATACCAGTGTTAAATATGCTGTGTAAAATGTGATAACAAGGCATTTTATCTTAATCCTCAGGCGTGACAATGCATTTACATTTTAATTTTAAATGGAGAGCAGATGTAGGTCTATGGGCAACAGTATTTTCTTACCATCAGGTGAACTGCATGCTTGTTTGACACTTTTATTCTATATAAAAAGATACAACGATGGTAGAGCCACGCAGCAGCTTTTGCTGTTGCACGTATGGGCCGGCTCGAGCCGGGTTAGTACCACGACCTCACAGAATACCGGCGTGAGTGGGCTCTGCTGCGTTTCGTCTGGTGAGTGCAGGTGACCAGGCCCAATTCTCCCCATCAACATGGTAGCGGAATTAAATAATAGACTACCCCAGGAGGTACCAGCACCCCTGGAAATCTCGCTGTGCATCCACCATGCTACTCCACTCCTGAGCGTGGTGCTCAGACTGCCCCACGTATTCTGGGGCAAAATTCCGCTCAGAACAATAACTGCTTGGGTCAAACTGAGCAACAGACCAAAGGCGACCCCTGCCACGCTATCCGTGAATTTCTGCAACATCAGGGACTTCACTCGAACCTAAACGCCGTCCACTACCATCTCGAGACGGCGAAGCCGGCCCTGCTCTTTCTGACCGAGACGCAGCTGTTCTCTCCGGCTGATACTGTATCTCTCCTACCTAGGTACAAATTGGAACACTCCTTTGTGCCTCGGGCTGGGTTGCGTATACGTCAGAGGACATCTGTTCTCGACGCCTCGGCAGTCTTGAAGGTTCGGACCTGTCCATCCTGGCTGCGCGTGAATAGCGACGACCATCCGCGCGTCTACGGGTGCCTCTATAGGTCCCATAGCGGTAATGCCGAAACAGACCGACTCATCGACCACGTCCAAATAGCTACAGATTCCTTGCTACAACAGGTCCCATCCGCGGTTGTGATCGGCGATTTTAACGCCCACCACGCCGAATGGCTCGGTTCACGTTTAAACGATCATGCGGGAAGATCTGTTTATGACTTGCCTTGGCATGGTCTGACACAACTGGTTACTTCGCCTACGCGGTTCCAGATGTGGAGGATCATACACCTCCCTATTGGACCTTCTGCTGACCTCTCATCCGGATGGATATCAGGTTTCCGTCGATGCCCCTCTCGGCTCTTCGGACATTGTCTGATCCGGAGTGTGGTGCCACTCACGCCTCCGGTTGCATTCTGCAGGTTGCCGCCGTGTTTGGCATTACAGGTCGGCGGATTGGGACGGAATGCGGTCTTTCTTTGCATCCTACCCATAGGGGCGGGTTTGCTTCTCGCCGGATGATCCCAGCGCTGTTGCTGACTCTGTCACTGATGTGGTGCTACGGGAATGGAACTATTTATTCCATCATCTGTGGTACCCATCGAGGCAGATCTCAGCCTGGTTTGGTCGCTCCTGTAAGATTGCATTACGCAGTAAGAGGTGCTATCAGGCCTGGGCTGTGGCTTCGGCTCTCGGGATGTAAACACCAGCATGCTTAAAGAAGTAACTTCGCCTCAGGTCCTTCAAAGTTATTGCCAAACAGGCAAGTCAGAGCACATAGGCAGAATTGGCGAGAAACTAGTTCGCCTTCCTTCGGGAACCCGTGCATTCTGGTCTCTCGCCAAGGCTGTCCAAGATTTCTGTAAGCCATCACTACCATCTCTGCACAGGAGGACGACTCACTGGCCCACGCCGCAAAGAAAGCCGACCTTTAGGGCTCCTTTTGCGTCCAACTCGACTCTTGATAACAGGAACACCGCCGACCATCCCGCAGTGTGAGTGCTAAGGCAAATTGGCCTTCTCTTCCAAGTGACCACGAAACTGCACGTCGAAAAAAGCGGCGTGCTCTCAGGCAGGACAGTATTTCGCCGGCACAACGCCTGCAACTTTACAAGGCGCAGGTTCGGCCTCACATGGAATACTGTTCCCATCTGGCTGGGGCTCCAGTGCCAGTTCCTTCCACTTGACCGCATCCAGCGCAGGCGGCTCAGATCGTCGACGACCGAGTCCTTTCCGATCGGCTCGATTCATTGGCGCTGCGAAGAGATGTTGCATCTCTTTGCATTTCTTTCGCATTTACCACGAAGTGCTCTGAGGGTATTCGGATTAATCCCAGCCGCCAAATTTCACGAACGCACATCGCGGCAGAACTCGATACCATCCACCATCTGGATGGTGGCGGTCCACCACTGTGCGATTTAGAATGTTTTCTTCCTCGCACCTTCCTTGTGGAATAGTTTACCACCAGCGATTTTTCCGGACCGATACGACGGGACCTTCAAGAAAAGCCTACTCCTTTTAAAAGGCCGGCAACGCATCTGCAATTCCTCTGGTTCCTGGTGTTGCAGTTGTTCATGGGCGGCGGTAGTCACTTACCATCAGGTGAGCCGCATGCTCGTTTGCCCCCTCTCCTATAAAAAAAAATACACTAACTATGATTTGTTCTGGGTTATGTAATTGGTAAAGAATTTAGGAATCGTAACGGTTACTTTTCCTTAAATGTCCAAGCAATCTGTGATGCTGATTTGAAATTCATGAACGTGTTTGCCTGGTTTCTGACTGGTTTAATAGATTTATTTGCTTTTGTTTTATTTCAATGTTATCGTAATGTACTTAATTAAATATGTCTTTATTTACAGCCCAATGTGATGCAGGTCTGTTTGGTAATTGCTGGATGCTTGTGACACACCCACACCCAAACAGGCCATATTTCTTAACACCTCTTATAAATCCTGTTACTGAAGCTGCACAGCGCTATAATGAAGCACACATAAAAACTGGGAATATTATTGAAAGGTAGCTATTTTGTTTAGATATTTGTGTATAAGTATTAGGCATTTTATTTTTAGCAGAAAAGAGGAGGTTCTCTATTCTACTATATTTTTTCATATAGTAGAACATATATATCTTATATATATCTTTATCAATTGAGAAATTACTTTAATGATGGTTTTTTATTCAATATTTTATATTATGGACTTAAGATGGACTTGGGTGGTCCCATATGAAGTGGAGATAAAATGAGGATGGGAAAATGGGGAATGAAGTTTGCATTGTAATTATTTAGATGACAGTCTACTCGTAGTCATTGAGCTTTGAACCTTGCGCTTTTGATATTCCATAATCCTAAATGGATTATGGAATATCAAAAAGCTCAATTCTAATATTATACTTTTATCTTTTTCTCAGAACATTTGGTGTCTGGAAGCGTCGCTTCCTGTTGTAACATTAACACTACGTTTATCATTGCCTAAGGTTCAGGCAATAATAATTGCCACCAGTGTTGCACAATATTGTGGGAACTACACAACAGAGGATGTTCCTTCAGAAGTGGGCTGCCAACAGTGGAAATAAATGAAGATGTGTACTTTTCGGAAGTTGAAGATGTCAGTGAAAGAGCAGCCCTTATAAATAATTGTTTTAGATAAATAAATACTTTTCTAATCAATGTTTGCTTTATTACATACAAATTTTAAACCTAAGTTAAAGCTTGTACTATAGAAAGGGGGTCGTGACGGAAACATCTTACACTTTTTCTCACCTAGCCCCCATCCGTCAAATTCGTACCATGCGATAAGGAACTTCGTTTCAAAAAACATGCGTGAGAATGGTGGAACACTCAGTTGTAACGAAGTTCCTTTCGTAGTATATTATTATTGATAAACGTATTATATTATTGATTAAAAAAGCAAACAAATGAATTACTGGTGTCTATTAAAATGAAGCGTCATTTAAAATAATACTTCTTTCATGGCATGATAAGAAAAAGTGTGAGGGAGATGGATAATGGATATTATTCCATCTCGCTCGCACTATAGAAAGGGGGTCGTGACGGAAAAATCTTACACTTTTCCTAGCCCCATCCGCAAATTCGTACTGCGATAAGGACCTTCGTTCCAAAAAATATTTTATCACAATTTTTACACTAACGATAAAATAATGACGGTTCTCATCGTTATTTTCTCGTCGCCATCACATCATATTAGCGGCATAAAACCACTCTCCATATCGTATCATAGATGTCGTAGATAAATAGAACATACACCATTCTACAAATGTGTTAGGAGGTTGGCTCAAAAGGGGAAGAACTACACTCACAGAAACAGAATACCAGTGTTAAATATGCTGTGTAAAATGTGATAACAAGGCATTTTATCTTAATCCTCAGGCGTGACAATGCATTTACATTTTAATTTTAAATGGAGAGCAGATGTAGGTCTATGGGTAACAGTATTTTCTTACCATCAGGTGAACTGCATGCTTGTTTGACACTTTTATTCTATATAAAAAGATACAACGATGGTAGAGCCACGCAGCAGCTTTTGCTGTTGCATATGGGCAGCTCGAGCCGGGTTGATACCGACCTCACAGAATACCGGCGTGAGTGGGCTCTGCTGCGTTTCGTCTGGTGAGTGCAGGTGACCAGGCCCAATTCTCCCCATCAACATGGTAGCGGAATTAAATAATAGACTACCCCAGGAGGTACCAGCACCCCTGGAAATCTCGCTGTGCATCCACCATGCTACTCCACTCCTGAGCGTGGTGCTCAGACTGCCCCACGTATTCTGGGGGCAAAATTCCGCTCAGAACAATAACTGCTTGGGTCAAACTGAGCAACAGACCAAAGGCGACCCTGCCACGCTATCCGTGAATTTCTGCAACATCAGGGACTTCACTCGAACCTAAACGCCGTCCACTACCATCTCGAGACGGCGAAGCCGGCCCTGCTCTTTCTGACCGAGACGCAGCTGTTCTCTCCGGCTGATACTGTATCTCTCCTACCTAGGTACAAATTGGAACACTCCTTTGTGCCTCGGGCTGGGTTGCGTATACGTCAGAGGACATCTGTTCTCGACGCCTCGGCAGTCTTGAAGGTTCGGACCTGTCCATCCTGGCTGCGCGTGAATAGCGACGACCATCCGCGCGTCTACGGGTGCCTCTATAGGTCCCATAGCGGTAATGCCGAAACAGACCGACTCATCGACCACGTCCAAATAGCTACAGATTCCTTGCTACAACAGGTCCCATCCGCGGTTGTGATCGGCGATTTTAACGCCCACCACGCCGAATGGCTCGGTTCACGTTTAAACGATCATGCGGGAAGATCTGTTTATGACTTGCCTTGGCATGGTCTGACACAACTGGTTACTTCGCCTACGCGGTTCCAGATGTGGAGGATCATACACCTCCCTATTGGACCTTCTGCTGACCTCTCATCCGGATGGATATCAGGTTTCCGTCGATGCCCCTCTCGGCTCTTCGGACATTGTCTGATCCGGAGTGTGGTGCCACTCACGCCTCCGGTTGCATTCTGCAGGTTGCCGCCGTGTTTGGCATTACAGGTCGGCGGATTGGGACGGAATGCGGTCTTTCTTTGCATCCTACCCATAGGGGCGGGTTTGCTTCTCGCCGGATGATCCCAGCGCTGTTGCTGACTCTGTCACTGATGTGGTGCTACGGGAATGGAACTATTTATTCCATCATCTGTGGTACCCATCGAGGCAGATCTCAGCCTGGTTTGGTCGCTCCTGTAAGATTGCATTACGCAGTAAGAGGTGCTATCAGGCCTGGGCTGTGGCTTCGGCTCTCGGGATGTAAACACCAGCATGCTTAAAGAAGTAACTTCGCCTCAGGTCCTTCAAAGTTATTGCCAAACAGGCAAGTCAGAGCACATAGGCAGAATTGGCGAGAAACTAGTTCGCCTTCCTTCGGGAACCCGTGCATTCTGGTCTCTCGCCAAGGCTGTCCAAGATTTCTGTAAGCCATCACTACCATCTCTGCACAGGAGGACGACTCACTGGCCCACGCCGCAAAGAAAGCCGACCTTTAGGCTCCTTTTGCGTCCAACTCGACTCTTGATAACAGGAACACCGCCGACCATCCCGCAGTGTGAGTGCTAAGGCAAATTGGCCTTCTCTTCCAAGTGACCACGAAACTGCACGTCGAAAAAAGCGGCGTGCTCTCAGGCAGGACAGTATTTCGCCGGCACAACGCCTGCAACTTTACAAGGCGCAGGTTCGGCCTCACATGGAATACTGTTCCCATCTCTGAGCTGGGGCTCCCAGTGCCAGTAGCAGCATTTCTGCATTGAAAAACTTAAAAGAAGGTTTAAGCCCAGAAGCGAAACAATATTGTGTAGGTTGTTTGTTACCTTTCTTCATAATTCGAACAAAGTTGTTAAATTATTAATTCAGACACTAACGCGCACAAAGATATATCGATCTTAATATTTTTTGCTTGAAATTACTATAGATCTTGAGGTTTAGAGGTCGATGGAATTAGCAAATGTTTTTTACACAATAAGTAGTAATTTTAACGTATGAAAAATTGGGGTATTCCCAGTAGTCATACCAAGTAGTCTTATTAGTAATACTATTCGGAATGTTCTGCCCAGTAGTCTTACTTGGTAAGAGTACTAAGAATAACCTTTCCCAATAGTCTTACAAGTGAATAGATTACTAGGATTAGTTACCAATAGATCTGACTAAGTAAGACCACTGGGGAGAAAATTCTCAGTAGTATTCTTACTTTATAAAATACAGGGAAGTTTATCACGTTTTATTAAGTCACTTGCAACTCAAATTCGAGCACTTCCCGATGAGCTAGAGGTTGAAATTTTGAATGTTTGCTTTTTATGATTAGTAGGAATAAAAAAGGCGAGCACAAATGTGAAAAGGCAGTATCGTATAAAATAGCAAACTTCAGTCAAATTAGTCCAAGCAGGTAGGTAG